>CM042426.1:42024420-42134420 GCA_023631565.1 Gymnocephalus cernua | reverse complement strand
TTTATTTAAGGAAAAGATATAGATTTTATAATATACCAATTTTTACATAAGGTAAACAAAAAGGAATGAAAAGCAGCAGTTTGCTTCAATACAGTATTTTATCTCTATATGGAATCACTGGGAAAAAAAACTAAAGGTACATAACAGTGACTAATCCTGCCTCTCTCCAGCATCACACTGGATGTCTGCATCATCTCTAAATACTAATGAATGTGATGCTTCCATTGCTTTCACCTCCATTACTTTCTGAAAAACAGTAAGAATGCAGTTTTACTACTGTAAAGATATAGTGTTTTTCACTTCTTTTTATAGCTGTGTATATAACCTCAGACATCTTACCTGGACATGTTGGTATCTTCGCTCTTTTCCCTGTTTCTCTCAAACGGTACAGGGTATAATTGCTTCATTCTAATTTGGTGTTTGTATACAAAAAAAGGCTTTCTGAGCTTTCTCTATATAAATCCGTATATGTTCACTAACTAGTCTAAAACAAGACACCTGCTTAAGCTTTCAGCTAAAATTGCGATCAGCAGTGTTTGATAGGCAAAAGACTTACATCTATTCTGTTTTGAATGTGTGGTTAACAGTTTTGACAGCAGTGTGTTAGCATTTGAACAAAGTGCTGTAAATCCACAGTGTTGTGCACGTTGTGGTTAAAGTCATGGGATAAGTGTGTAGAGTTTTGAAAACTGTGTACAAGCAATGAAAAACGAACTAGAGTTTGGTCCACGTGAACTGCTGCTGTGCAGACTGGAGTTAGAGTTTTGCACATGTAGCTCCAGTTGTGCTCACTGTTGTTTAGCAATCGTAAAAAACTGTAAGTTACCTGAATGAGTGGCCGGTTAGCCTTTAGATGTTACTTAAGGTTGGTGGTGTTTTTCCCCGAAATATTTTGTCCGCACTGCTTCCCGTCAGTTATAATGACACATTCTGACTTTTTGTCAATATCATTGCGACCAAATAAAATGCGACCAAATATTGAGCCTCTTCCTTCTACCTATCATGTCGTCGACGCTCGTCGCTCTGGCAGAAATCTCTGGTGTTCGCTGCTGTCTATGTGTGTTGTGTTCTTGCTCCATGTAGCTTCGTGTTGCAGCTGCAGGCCGGCAGCGGCAGCCACAGCCACAGACCTCAGACCCACAGCCTCAGCTCATATACGCTCTACACCAACCCTCATCAGCAGCTTCTCCTTTTATTGTGTGTATGTGTATGTGTATGTGTCTGTGTGTGTGTGTGTGTGTGTGTGTGTGTGTGTTGGGAGTCCAGTATACTCGTGTAGACAGGACAGCTTTGTGGGGTCAAATTACTAGACCCCACAACTTTTAAGGGCTGTTTGAGGGTTAAGACTTGGTTTTAGGATTAGGGTTAGAATTAGGTTATGTTTAGGGTGAGGGTAAGGCTTAAGGTTAGGCATTTAGTTGTGATGGTTAAGGTTAGGGTAAGGGTTAAGGTTAGACATTTAGTTGTGATGGTTAAGGTGAGGGTAAGGGTTAAGGTTAGGCATTTAGTTGTGATGGTTAAGGTTAGGGTAAGGGTTAAGGTTAGACATTTAGTTGTGATGGTTAAGGTTAGGTTTGGGGTAGGGTTAGAGTTAGTGGTTAGAGGTTAAAATTCTGTGGCACTGGCCTATTGATCTGAATGAAAAAGTTAGATGGAATGCTGAGGGGGTGGAATGTAGTACGATGGCAGTATGGAGATGGTTCTGTTCATCCATAAACAGGGACCTGTGGCAAGACCCCAGGCACGGAACTTGCACTGGACCGCAGGACAGAGGAAAAACCAGCTCTGTGGCTGAAGTGGGGAATGTGTGTCTAGTTATTGTGACAATGCTATGAAATGGGGTGTCAGGATGTTTGGAATTAAATGTGATTTAGACTGTAAATAGAGGGAGAAGGTGCTTATAGAAGAAAGATATAGGAGAGAAAAAGAAAAACAAACAATATTAAAATGCATCCATGCAAACAGTAAAGAAGCGGTAAAACATCTAGGGTAAAAAAGGAGCCAATAAAATCATTTAGGCACGTAATATATACAACTGAAAATAAGTTAAATTCATAATTCAAACCAAATAATAATAAGTGCTAGGCAATATACATAAATAGAAATAATTCATAATTAAAAACCAAAAATGTTAAGTGCTTTTGGTAGTACATTCAAAATACATAACACACCATGCAAAATCACATCTAATTAAAAAAAGGGAGAGAGAAAAAGAAGGGGGGGGGGGGGAAAAACAAGAGGAAAAAGAAAAATATAATAAAGAAAACAGCAGGAAAGAATAATGGGGTAGGGGAAGTGCTAACGCCCCATACTGGTGGGAGCGGAGTTCAACTCCCACCTAGGGCAAACCCCTGGGGTTTAACAGAAAAAACAGAGGAAAGAAATAGAAGAAAAGGGTTGGGGGAAGTATCCAAATTATGCCAAAATCATATGTGGGTCTACAGTAGTGGAGTAAAGGTCATGAGGAGGAGGGGGGGGGAAAGAAAAGGTATATTTGGGGGAGTTAAGCATCATTTAAGCCTGTGGGTATGGTGGTCTTAAGGAGATGGATCCAGATTTTTTCTGCTCTCTTCCTCTGTCCTACGGTCCAGCGGTCATTAGCTTCCAAACCAGAAATGATGAGGTTATTGGTAGAGTGTTGTTGAAAGTGCAAGACTAGGGGTGTGGTAAGTTTTCCTTCTCTGATATTGTAGAGGTGTTGTTTCAGCCGTGTTAGTATGGTGTGTTTGGTTTCCCCTATGTAGTGTTTATTGCAAATGGTGCATGTGATTATGTAAATGGTATTGGTGGTGTGGAGGGAGTAGGATTGATGAATGGGATGTGATGTCCGGCTATGTGGGTTAAACACAAATTTCCTGTTCTTATAAAAAATGTTATGTTGTGTGTTGATGGCTGGTCTGTGGTCTGTGAATTGTGATTGCACCAGTAGGTCCTGGAGGTTCTTGTTTTTACGGTAAGCAGAAATGGTTTTGTGTGTATGGAAGGCCTGATGCTGTGAATGTAAACTACTGTAGTTGTGTTTGATGTGGTAATGTAATCTGGTAGTCTGTTGAGAGTAGGTGTGGGCAGAGTGGGCAGTTGGTGAGATACTGGGTTGTGTGTCTGTGGTCCTGGATGGGGAACCGTCTCCAAGGGAAAGCTGGGGTGTGGGGTTAGGATGCAGGCTATCTTGAGGGGAGGGAAAGGTGAAAGGGTTAAGATGGGTGTTAGGTTTAGGAGGGGGATGGGGGTTGAGGTTTGGGTTGGGGTGAGGATGAGAATAAGGGTAGGGGATGGGATGC
This sequence comes from Gymnocephalus cernua, assembly GCA_023631565.1. Taxonomy (NCBI): domain Eukaryota; kingdom Metazoa; phylum Chordata; class Actinopteri; order Perciformes; family Percidae; genus Gymnocephalus; species Gymnocephalus cernua. The sequence continues at coordinate 42,131,139 of CM042426.1, read as the reverse complement.
AGACCCTGGTTAGGGTGGGGGGACAGACAGGAAGGGTTAAGGTTAGGGTTAGGTAAAGGGTTGGGGATGGTATGCAGACCCTGGTTAGGGTGGGGGGAAAGACAGGAGGGGTTAAGGTTAGGTTTAGGTAAAGGGTTGGGGATGGGATACAGACCCTGGTTAGGGTGGGGGAATAGGGTAGGTGGGAGAGTAGGAGGCAGAACCCCATCCAGGCTAAGGACCTGGACTGGTGTGAGAGGGTGGGTGGAGCGAGTGGGGGCGAGGGCGGCCAAGGTGCTGGTTTTAATGGAGCGGAGAAAGCATTTGCTGTACCCCCTGGTCCTGAGGCTGGTGAATAGAATAGTGATGGCTGCTTGGAAGTCTGATGGGCAGGAAGAAAGGCGGTGGAATCTAATGATCTGGGATTTAATGATACCTTTAAAAGTGTGCTTTGGATGGTAACTGTTTTTGTGAAGTAGTGCATGTGTATCGGTGGATTTAAAGTAAACCTTGGTGAGGAGGCGGCTATGTGTGGAGTTGATTGACTTAAAAAAAATAGTGGTATCTAAAAAATTAACCTGTGCTGGATCTATTGTGTGTTTAATCTTAATAGAGGGATGATGGTGGTTGAGGATGTTGAGGAAATCTGGGAAGAGGGAGATGTCATGTGTCCATATGCCAAAAATGTCATCCAGGAACCGGAGGTAGAGGAGGGGTTGGTGTGGGCATTTGGCCAGTGCCTCTTGCTCCCACTCGGTCATGTAGATGTTTGCGTATGATGGTGCAAAGCGTTGGCCCATGGCTGTCCCGTGAACCTGGAGGTCATTTTTTTTATTGAAAAGAAAATCATTATTATTGAGGCACAGATGGAGGAGTTGAAGAATTTCTGTATCCGGTCTCTCTGGGTTGGGGTATTTTATGAAAACTGATGTGACTGCCTGAAGTCCTGTTGCGGTGTTGATGTTTGTGTACAGACTATCTATGTCAATGGTGAAGAGATGTGATTGGTGGGGGACAACCATGGGTCGGATGATGTCCAGAAAGTGGTATGTGTCTTTGATGTAACTGGGATGTTGGGTGGAGAGGGGACCAAGGAAATGTTCAATGTATGTTGAAATATTGTAGGATGTGCTATTGCAATCAGAGACTATGGGTTGCCCGGGAGGAACCTCACAGGGAATGGTCCAGGTGGAGGGTTCTTTGTGAATTTTTGGCAGGAGGTAAAAATATCTGGGGCGTGGGTGTTCAGGTCCAAATAGGTGATCCCTTTGTTTTGCAGTGATGAATTTCTTGTGATAGAGTGATAGGATAATTTCCCGGAGTTTTATTTGGGTTTGTTGTTGAATGCCTGATGGAATGGGTCGGTAGTGGTTGAGGTTGGACAGTTGTCTATTGGCTTCGGTGAGGTATTGGTTTCTGTCCATGATAACAATTTTGGATCCTTTGTCGGCTGGTTTGATAATAATATTTGGGTAATAGCGGAGTTGTGACAGAGCCCTCCGCTCCTCGACAGACAAATTGTCTGGGGCCTTTTGTGGTGGTTGATATGAGCGGAGGGCTTGTTTGTTATGTAAGATCAATTTGTTAACTGCAGGGTCAATTTGGTGATGGAGTGGTTTCCAATTGGATGGCTGGGTGAATGGGTGGGCTGGGCGTGATTGGGCATGAAAGTGAAAATGGCTGATAAGTTTGAGGCGTCTGTGGTATTGGTGGAGGTCCCTGTGAAGTTCCTCCCAGTCAAATCGGGATGGTTGTGGAATAAAAGACAGTCCCCTCTCCAAAAGTAAGAGCTGTATGGGTGTTGGGGTGAAAAGCTTGGACAGGTTCAAAACATTTGATGAGGAGGTCCAGTCCAGGTCCAAACGGGTTGTGGGATCAGGTGTAGGGTCGGAGGTAGTGTTGGATGTGTATGTGGTGTTGTCAGCCGGGTTGGGTTTCCAGGAGTCTATAAATTTAATTGTCTGCACCAATAACCAAAGATTCTCTGAGCTGTATCAGTTGTCCAATGGATGTTGTTGGTTTGTGTGATGAATGTGTCATGTGGAATTTCTATTAGAAATGGAAAGTGTGTGGCTATGGTATTGTTGATGAGTGTGAGATTGCTGTGTTGAGTGCTGCTGAGGAGGGGTGAAAAGTTCATGATGGGGAAGTAGATGTCTGCATTGGGGAAGGTATCTGTGGCCTGTTTGTAAAGAGTCTTCAGTTGTTTGCAGGAGGTTTGCCTGGGGTCTTCGTCCCTGTTGTTGGTTCCAACGGAGAGGACTACTATTTGGGGATGTGGGTTAGGGGTTGTTTTTTTACAGATTTCAATGAAGTGGTAAAATTTGGCTCCTGGATAACTGTCAAGTTGAATGTTGGGATTGGAGTGGGGTGGAATCTGATTGATATTTGAATCGCCCAGAATTAGAACCGGTTTCTTGCTTTTGAATGACCAGTCAATGATCTTACGGGTGGGACGAGCTATGTGATAGGTGGGCTTGTATTTCCTAGTGTCTAGGGATACGGATGGACCAGAGAAGGGAGAGGGGAGGGAGGAAGAGGAGGTAGGGATGTGAGCCTGGACTAGAGGGTGGCCGGTGTCCAAAGTAGCAGGGCAAGGCGAGGCGGTACCCAGGGGTCGTGATGAGGGTTCAGATTGAATTTTCTCAATGGCAGTGTTAGCCTTCTGAGTGTCTTTCATCACAGGGGTTCCCGCTCCATCACAGACCAATAACTGGGTTTCCGGGGTCCGCCCCGCCAAGCACCTGGCCGTCTGGACACCAGCGTCACCTGAGGGTGTATGGAAAAGAGGGAAAATGAGATCATTGGTAATAATGGAAACATTGGATTCATGGGATATTGCCGAAAAAGAGTTGGGGGGGACTGAGCTGGTTGACCATGGTCTGGTTGAGCTGAGGGTATATGAATTTCTGCAAACAGGTGGGTTTCTTTTTTCCTTAAGATAGGGTCGGGTGCAGTGGGAGTGATGTTTGCAGGTTTCGCTGATGAATCTGGTGTTGGCCAATGAATTGGAGGATGCCCTATCTTGGGGTTGAGGGGAAGAGTGGATGTCTGCTGGGGGATTGATTCCAGATCAATAAGCAGCTGTATGGGATCCTTGGGCCGGGTGGACTTTCTGGGAGTACTAGGAATTGGAAATATAAAGGGGGGACCTGTACGCTGCGGGGTGAGGGGTATGGTAGGAGACAGCTGCAGCTTTGTAGAGATCTGGTTGAGTGGGGAGGTAGGTGGGGGTGATAGTGAGGAGGGTTGGAGTGAGTTGTGAAGTTTCTGTGTGGTGTTGCGTCCCCAGGTGACTTTCTTGGTCCGTTGTTGGAGGGGGGTAGGGGGGTTGATAGTGTCGACAAGGGTCTGTTTTGGTTTATTGTGCTTGGTAGGTTGGGGTACAGAAGTGGGGAGGGATGTCATTGTTTGTTCAAGCTCCCGGGTGGGGCTTGATGAGAGGGATGTAGATTGTTGGGGTGGATCAGGTCTGAGTGGAGTGAATGGGGTTACTGCTGGAGTGGGGAGAAGAGGTGGGCGTCGAGTAACCTGGGGCTGTTGGGAGGTGACTAGTTCAAAAAGAGAGGGTCTGGGTCCTAAAGAAAGTGTGCGACGGTTCGGAGCAGGAAGTGTTGGGCGGGATGGTAAGGGGAGTGGGGGATATTCCTCCTCGTCAGCCAAATCCAGGATAGCTTTTGGAGTGGTTGACCTGTTGGTCTGGGGATTCGAGGTGTTATTGAGTGGTGTCTGTGGGTCCAAAAGGTGTTGAACTATTGTCGCTGTCTCCGTTCTGAGGCGGTCCCCATATCGCTTTTTTGCCCAGCCTAAGGCTATTTGCAGGGCCAGTTGGTTGTAGGGAGTGGTGCTCAGGGTGGAAATGGTGGTCTGGTAGTGTTGTTGAAGTATATGCATATTGTTCATCATCCAAACTGTTGTGTTATTTTGTACCTTTTCACGGGTGTTGGTTGAGGGTGTGGATGGTTTAATGAAATCAGTTAATCTTTGAACTTGTCGGGTCATACCTATTGGGAAGTTGTTTGTGTTTATTGCATTGTCAATGATGTGTTTGTGGTGTATTGCTTGTATAAGTTTGAAGTAGGTTTTACTGGTGGCTCTGGTTTCTGGATCCGGTGGTTGGGTGAGAGCCGGGGTGGGTGGTACATGTCTCATCTGAATTCTGTGTGAGTGTGTATGGGGAATATGTAGGGACATGAGTGGTGTTGGTGTAGTGTGTGTAATGTTATCGTTAATAGGACACATTCATCATTAATTGTCAAAATCTGACAAAAATCTTTTAAACTGATCTTTGTGGATCTGAAATGAAGACAGATTCAGCAACTGCATGGCCTATTTCTCGCTTAAAATGTTTTCAGAAACAAGTTTCGGTGAACTATTTTCGTAAAATGTGAGATTGTATTCCCAACTAGCCGCCATTATGGCCAATCAGCTGCCGGATTTAACGTCGGCGTCGCTTCGGTGTGTTCCGAGAGACTTTTTGACCAACTTGGGGAGACTGATCAGTCCAACTGGCTTTACTGCCTGCTCTGGTTGGTGTGTCAGAGCCTTTAGACTCTTCCATCATCCCTAAATGATTTACTAAAAAAATACAAAATAAATTAGGGGTTATGGTATGGTGCAAAATCTACCCTATTTACACATTTGTTTTTCTATTCTATAGTTACCAGATTGTCTCACTGTGTGGTAAAATGTACATTATACATCTTTATAAGCCACACAAATGTTCAAGGACAGATATGGGTTTTTTCTCTGCACACAGAAAGTAATTTGGGGATGAATGATATTTCTGTATCATGTCATTTCCTCCTTGTGAGTGTCATACATCCTGCTCTTGTAACGTTTTGGTTTGTTCAAATAGCCTACTTTTTGTCCTCGTGTAGCACAGGGCCGGTGTTAGATAGAGAGCAAACGGCTATCTGCTATAACGTCTCTGATGCTGTTACTGTAACGGGATCGTGTAAAGCCGAACTCAGTTTAGCACACGTTCCTCATTATGCAAAGGTCTCATGTTCCTCTGGCTGAGATTATTATCTGTAATCCTTTTTTTCTCACCATGCTGTCCCTGTGCAACCCCTAAAACAAACTAATTAAGGAGCACAGTGATCAGCTGAGTGTAATTTATTTTATCATTTGGTCAACAGTTGTAATGATGTGATGTATTGCAAGCAATTGGCTTTTTTCGAACTTCAAATTATGTCCCCAAAGGAAAACTTTTGTATTTTTCATGCTGACAGTCAGACCTGCTGACTTTACCCAAATATATTTTTAACTGGACCATCTAGTGGACTGAAAAAGCAATTGATTGCATTATTCTAGGACAGTAACCAAGCAAAGCTAATCACCAGTCAGTTGATAAAAATAACTGTCTCACACACGGACACTCACTCCCCTGGACCAATCCCTGCCTATGTTCAACGCCATCTTCATTACCATATAAGCATTAGGAACATTGGAAATGTTTCTTCAGGAAAAGTGAGAATGGACAAACGAATACATGTGTGCAAAAAGGAAATAAACAGCAAAATAAGTATTATACAGTTACATCACATTGAGTCATTTGATAATCTTTGGGCCGTTTTGGGGCTCCATAGAAAGAAGTAGAAGTAGAATTCAGACTGTATCTATATTATTGTATATATACTCTATTTACTGTGTCTACGGCAGCTGATATCAAAGCCAGGTGGTTTAATTAACTCTACCTGTTATATGATTAAGTGGATACCACCGTTATCACTGTTTTTGGCACTGGGTGACAACAGTATTGCCAGATTGTCATGCCTTCTTGGACAACACCTTGTTGGCCAAAGGTCAAGTGATTACCGAGTTAATAAGATTGACTGCCATCCCTCTGCCTGCTCAGAGAGCAGCTGGACAGTAGTTCACAGCTCTTCAGTTTGAGTAGATGCCTAAGTGCTATGCGGACTTTCTGATACAAACCTTATGCATCTTTTCTCAAAGAAATCAAAGGCACAATGGGACAAGAAGAGAGCCACAGTGAGGAGGTGGATTTGGTACAAATTCAGGATTTGTGCCTCACTTTCATGAAGGAGTGTCCGAGCGGTGCGTTGCATTTACATGAGTTCAAGAGGATCTTCGGGGTGGCGAGCACCTCTGAAGAGGAGTCCCTCTACATCGAGACAGTATTCCACTCCTTTGACAAAAATAAGGTAGAAGACGCAGCAATTTCTCATTTTAAAGTAGATTTTTTTGTTCTATAGATTCACAATCATTGTGAAACTGTTACATTCTGTAATAATCTCTGAACAAAGTCTCTCTCATCTGTCTTAATTTGTGTCGTAAATTGTTACACTGTTTTCCTTTCTGAAAATGTATCTGCGTGAACCAACCTCGAACCAATCGTCCTTTCCTCTGGTGCTCCTCTCTTATCTAATCTCACTCATCTAAGTGAAGGGACTGGGGTAAAGTTGTTTGACATTTGTCGGTTTTCGCTACCTTCAATAGCTGCGTGTCAAAGCTTCGATTTCCCCCAGTTTTAGGTTAAGTTGGTGAAGTAATTAAGCAGACGTTTCACAGTTTTGATCAACTCAAAATCACCAGAAATGAAGATGCTATTTAGAGTGCAAAGAACTGATTGTCTTTCCAACATGCTTGTCACTATAATTGTAGTTAGGGGCCGTTATAAAAGTGAAATACCCCTCATTTTAATCTTCAATAACCTTTTGGTTTTTCAACATAGAAATCTCAAATCACTTCTATTAAAGATCATGACAGCCATTACACATTCCACACTTGTGAGTTAGTGAAAAGAACATTTTATAATATTTTAAAATACAGCAAATCAAAGTTTATGCACATTTCATGATTGCAATTTAAATAGCTTGCTCATTTCTGAATATATTGACATCAAACCACCTTGCATGTGTCTTTGACAACCTCTCACAACTTTCACAGCTGTTAGTGTGTAAAAAATAAAGTGAATGGCACGACTATTAGAAAATGTATATCATTGTGTGTCTTATTAAACCTTTAGTACATTGTGAACTGAACCCTGCTTTGTGTCGCTTTGTTCTCCGAGCTCTTAACTGCTCTCAGAATCAAACGTGATCGGATTGTTTCATAGCAGCCACTTCTGTATTATTTGCTTACAGGATAACGCACTTGATTTCATGGAGTATGTAGCAGCACTTCACTTGCTCTTACGGGGGAATCTTGAAGATAGGCTCAAGTGGTCCTTCAAGATGTACGACAAGGACGGGAACGGCAAGTTGGACAGGCAGGAGGTGAAACGGATCATCAGGGTGAGGAAGACATTTTCACAAATCTACTGTTCATAATGAACATCACTTTTCTGTGAATTGTTTCTGAAATAAACACAAATGTTACGAGTGGTAGTTGTGTAGAAAGCGGAGTGCATGTTCAGCTGATGCGTCAAATTGTCAAAATCACTGTGTTTTATAACACAAAGCCTCTCAAGATTATTCCAGGCTTAGGGCCAGGGGTCACGGCCTAGGGGTCACAGGCTGTTATGTGAGGAGAGGACGGCCTCTGTAGGGACTATTCTTATAGCGAACATCTTAAGTGTGCTTTACAGTAAGCCTCTAACTCCAAAGACCTAAATTTAGCCCACTGTCAATGCGATCTGATTTACACAACAGGAATTAGATAATAGACCTTTTTCACGGCAGACATGTTGACACGTCATAGTAGGAAAAGCACAGGTTATTAATTTCAGCTGTGCTTTTCCTACTATGACAAGTCAAAATGTCTGCTGTGAAAAAGGTCCATATATGTTACCTCAAGGTTACCTCCAAACAAATGTATTCCTTATTTTTGGGTATAAAACTATTAATATTCTCAATGTATGGGACATATGTGGGAGTCTCTTCAGTCATTTCATTTAAGACAGTAGAGCTGCGAATATGAATCGATTAACCAATTAGTTATCTATTAAATTAATCACCAACAATTTTGATAATTGTTTAATTGGGTAGTCAGCTTCCTAAATATGAATATGTTCTAGTTTCTTCTCGCTTCTGTAACAGCAAACTGAATATCTTTGAGTTGAGACAAAACAAGACGTTTGAGGACGTCATCTTGGGCTTTTTGGGAAACTCTGATCCACATTTTTCACCATTTTCTGACATTTTAGAGACCAGACAACTCATCCATTCATCCAGAAAATTATTGACAGATTAATCAAAAGCAAAATAATAATAATCGTTAGTTGCAGCCCTATAAGACTGATCCGTCATTGTAGTTAGGGTTATATCATCTTTCACAAAGCCTGTATGACACGTGCCTGCTGCAATTGACAGTGTCACACACTGTATGCTGTGCAGAAGTAAAGGGTTTAGTAAATAGAAGTGATAGCTGTATTTAATCACAGACTGTCATGTATCTCACACAGATCATTTACAAAATCAAGCTCCAGACGACTGATGTCAGCATGACGCCATCTGAAATCTGTGACAGGGTCTTTGAGCTGGTTGACCAGAACAATGACGGTAAGGAAGTACACACTAGAAAACAGAAAATGTCACCTTAAGTTATATGTGTTTCAGACTTCAGACTTCGGACTAAGTACCCCTGAAAAGAAAACTCCACAAACAATATTGAATGAAGTTAACTGTTGACACAATACAGTAACCTTAAGATATTTAAATTAGCTGATACGTGGTTAAACCTCATTAGCTGGGCGCCCAAATGGCTCAGTTGGTAGAGCGGGCGCCCATATATGGAGGTTTACTCTTCGACGCAGCGGGCCCGGGGTCGACTCCAACTTGCGGCCCTTTGCTGCATGTCGTTCCCCCCTCTCTCTCCCCTTTCATTTCTTCAGGTGTCCTGCCATTAATGTCCTGTCAATAAAGACCTAAAAATTCCCAAAAATTAACTCATTAGCGCTTACCAGTGTATCTCCGTGTGTACTTCGTCCACAGCATCACTCCCAAAACGTCCCAGTTAGAGAGGAAATGCCGTAAACATATTCTTTGTAAATCTTTACAATCATTCCCTGAAATAACCAAGTAGGCCTGCCTTGTTGCACCATCCAAATGTTCTTCAAAACTCACAATTTTTAGCGTGTAGCTAAAAGAATGCATTGCTCACATAGACAATGAATGGGAAGCATAGACTTGACACTTGGCAATGGACCTTTATTCTTGACTCTAAAAGCAAAGTCATCCATGTGGATTGTGTGTTTGTGCCCCTCACAGGTGAGATTACCTTGTCTGAGTTCATGGAGGGAGCTCAGAAGGACGAATGGCTCATGAACTTGTTGAAGTTGGACGTTAACGCCAGCAGCTGGGTCCTCCAGAACTGCGGTAAATTACCCTGATCTCCCACAGTTTTTGTTTTTTTTGAGGCTGACCCAGAGGTGCCGTCTTCTGTCTCCATGTTGAGCTTCCTGTGACTCGGAGCTGGAGCTCAGCGCACTTCTTCAAGGCTGCAGCTCTGCCGTGATTTAGACTGCTGGTCCGAAGGCCGAGTGTTCGCTGTGTGTCTGTGGTTTGGCCTTGAGCTGATGTCTCTATCCAAGGAAACGATACCCGGAGAAAGTCTGCTGTTAAATGCAGTACAGTCACTTATTGTGTATTTATATTCATCATTATTGCATGTGTTTATATTGTATGTTTGATAGTAGAGTTATAAATATATACAAATGTACTGGTGGTAAACTTGTTTCTGCAGAGGGGTGGTACAAATAACATTATATTGTACTAGGAAACAGACTTTTCATAACTAAAACAGAACTGTGTTCATGCTCTGACACTTTTTTGCTAACGTTCTATCAAACATGTCTTTTTTATTAAAAATATAAATGATCTTGTAGCGTTTTCAGTTAATTTCACAGTGTCAAACTAAAGTGCAACTTCTTACCTTTTTAACTGAACATCGATTACACCATTTACTTTAGCTTCGTCTTTACAAGAGCTGGAAAAAGGAAGCTAATACCGGTGAATTAGCCGTGTGCTACCCTTCGCCACACTCAGACCTCTACTGTATCTCTCAGTTGTAACTGAGAAGGGTCTGGGGAAGCTTCATTCACAGCCCATTTCCAAATGGGGGTCACCAACGGACGCTGCTCAAATGCATCTGGGTGCAATTGGATAGTCCTTCAACCAATCAGACCAACGATCCGGGTGATGTAGCAGCGACAGCGGCATCAACGGGTTGCTGCGCTTCAATGGCCGTCATGTTGGATGTAAACAAGAAGCCGCTCGCCGTCGCTGCGCTATAGTCATCGTGTAAAGACCGTCTCAACGGTTGTGATTGGTGCCTCGATTTGGAGAAATTGGAAATGGGCTTGAATGAGCTCTTGGCCAGACGCACTTGCTGAGCAAATGTCAAATTTGCCGGAAGTTCGTCAGCGTTTTCCCAAGCTAGGCAAAGGCAGAAAAAGAAGACAAGGATGTAAACAATGGTTGACTTAAGATACATAAGAATCTGCTTTGCAAATGTTTTTGCTTAATGAGGAAACCTGAACATCTTGCAACAAGACTGAACTTACTAAAAACAATCATGCTGGTAAAATGTTTAGACTAGTGCTGTCAAACAATTAAAATATTTAATCGCGATTAATCGCATTAATGTCATAGTTAACTCACGATTAATTGCAATTAATCGCACATTTTTATCTATTCTAAATGTCCCTTGATTCCTTTTTGTCCCAGTATATTTTCTCATTTTAATTCTCTTATCAACATGGAAAAGTGGATCGGCTGCTTTGTACAAATGTTTTTTTTAATTCAAAACAACATTGGCGTATACGTAGTGTTCAATTTCACACTAACATTCACACTTGGAGCTAATAATCTGTCACATAATGTAACACTGTTACCTCGATTATCCATTGCAGGTCGTACTGCCTCACGCCTGAGGTGAGTGTGGCTCGTCGTCATAGCGACTATGGTTTCCCCCGACTCATTTCCTGGTTCTCCTTCTTCATAAACAACGTAAAATCAAGGAGAGGGTTAACTTCTCCTGCTCCAGGTTTCAGGGAGACACTTTGTTTCTCTCACTGACTGTAGAGTCATACTCGCTCCGAAGCTAATCGCCGTGACAATCCTACTAGCTATGCGGCTCTTCCGGTCTAGCTAGATCTGAAAGTACGTTAATCTCGCGATAAAAAAATTGACGCCATAAAAATGGGTTTGCGTTAACGCCGTTAATAACGCGTTAAACTGACAGCACTAGTTTAGACTAATGTTTAATCTACCCATTTAGGTAATTCTGCAATGTTGCCCTTCCCTTGGTGTTGCTACGAAGAACAAAAACAAAATGGCAGATTGTCATGCAGTTTTATTTATGTTTTACAAGTCTGAAAAGAAAATTGTGCTTCATCTGTTTGAGATATGAATTTATTTTCTTATTAAAAATCTTTTTATACACACACTACATGCTGTATTTTCTTTTAGACCCATGTCTTTTATAATTCTACCTCCTGGTGTCACTCAGGTCAGAAATGTTCAAATCCCAAACCCAGAGGCTTTAAACATAATCCTCGGAGACTTAAATGTAGTTACGTATTGGCTGCAGGAGTTTAGATGATTGATTTAAAGTGGGTGAGTAGAGAAGACCCCATAGTACACATTATATGAAGTGATCAAAGTGCTAAATAAACCCATCTGTTTTCTTTTATAAAACATAAAGTATAAATTGTTGCCGGAGTGTGTGTTACATCTTCTTAGCCAATTTCATTCCAACTTATTACCACCAGGTTTACACTTGTGTTTTGGAACTCATGGTCAATAAATGTAATTTATATTAAATAATACCTACAACCCTAAATCAGAAAAAGTTGGGACAGTATGGAAAACACAAATAAAAAAAGAAAGTAGTGATTTCTAAATGTACTTTGACTTGTATTTCATTGCAGACAAACAACAGCACATAATTTAATGTGTTCCTCGTGATTTTTATTGTTTTTTTTTTTCAAAAAAACTAAATTCCTATTTTGGTTCTTGCAACACATTTCAAAAAAAGTTGGAACAGTAAAGCATTTACCACTTTGTAATGTTGCCATTCCTTTTCACAACACTTAAAAGACGTTTAGGGACTGAAGACACCAAGTGATGAAGTGTTTCAGGTGTAATTTTGTCCCATTCTTGCTGCAAACAAGTCTTAAGGTGGGCAACAGTACGGGGTCTTCGTTGTCACATTTTGCGCTTCAAAATGCGCCACACATTCTCTATTGGAGACAGGTCGGGACTGCAGGCAGGCCAGTCAAGTACCCGTATCCTCTTCCTCCGTATCCAGGACTTTGAAATGTGTGCAGAATGTGGTTTTACATTATCTTGTTGAAATATGCATGGACGTCCCTGGAAAAGATGTCTTCTTGAAGGCAGCATATTGTGCTCCAAAATCTCTATGTACTTTTCAGCATTAATGGTGCCATCACAGAAGTGCAAGTTACCTTTGCCAAGGGCACTGACACAACCCCATACCATGACAGACCCTGGCTTTTGGACTTGTTGCTGGTAACAGTCTGGATGATCCTTTTCTTCTTTGGTCCGGAGCACACGGCGTCCATTTCTCCCAAAAAATACCTGAAATACTGATTCATCTGACCACAGTACACGTTTCCACTGTGTGATGGTCCATCCCAGATGCCTCCGAGCCCAGAGAAGTCGAGGGCGCTTCTGGACACTGTTAACATAGGGCTTCCTTTTGGCACAGTACAATTTGAACTGGCATTTGTGGCGTAACTACGTATTGTGGTACTTGACAAAGGTTTGCCAAAGGAGTACTGAGCCCATGTGGTGATATCGCTTATAGATGAATGACGATTCTTGATGCAGTGCCACCTGAGGGATCCGAGATCACAGTTGTTCAGCTTAGGCTTGCGCCCTTGTCCTTTACGCACTGAAATCCCTCCACATTCCTTGAATCTTTTAATTATGTTATGCACTGTTGAAGGTGAAATAAGCAAATGTCTTCCTATCTTTCTTTGAGGAACATTGTTTTTAAACATTTCAATAATTTTCTCACGTATTTGTTTGCAAACTGGTCTAGTCCAAAGGACTAGACCTTTCTTGGATGCTGCTTTTGTACCAAATCATAATTACAATCACCTATTGACATCACCTGTTTCAAATCACATCATTATTTAACCAATTTACCTGATTACTAGTCCTAAATTGCTCCTGTCCCAACCTTTTTTGGAATGTGTTGCAGGTCTGAATGACAGGAAAGGATGTATATTTACAAATGAAATTAGCTTAACCAGACAAAACATGAAATGTTTGTGTTCACATTGTCTGCAATGAAATACAAGTCGAAGTACATTTAGAAATCACTACTTTCTTTTTTTGTTTGTGTTTTTCATACTGTCCTTTTCTGATTTGGGGTTGTACATTTTGAGTTAAAAAATCATTATTTGACTAATGGTTAGGATAAGAGGAACGTATGTTGATGGGTTATCACAGTCTATTTCATGTCTGGAACCATCCATGTTGTTTTTGGGCAATTTGGTTGAAAGAAACTTCTAGCAGATATTGAATATGTACTGTATGTGCAGTTGCAGCTGAGGGTCCGCTGACCAACTTCACTGAACTACTCAGATAAACCAGACAAATCTACAGGCCCTTTATATCATATCTTCATAATTGTGATACCAGTGGTTGCAAACAATAACTACTTATTTCAATTTCAATAGCAAGGAGATATACTGTAAAAAATAATGGATGTAGCATCACTGACATCACTCATTGGTTTGTGGACATGCTGTTTTAAAGCCAGTGTTTGCATTTTAGCCATCGCCATCTAGGTATTTTGGAGCCAGAAGTGATAATATTTGGATGAGAGGATGGAGCTGGGGGAGGATGACACAGCTAAGCTAGTGTTGTGTATGGCTTCATGGCCAGTCCCTCCAGATACACGCGATTATGCGATCACAGAATTCAATGAATAATCAGCCTAAGTCTGCATATTTATGCGGGGGCCGCATTTTTTCAAATACGCCGCACTTTCTCCGCATAAATTGCTGATTTCCGCGCAAAATATATGCGGGGCATGATTTCGTAATCATTTTCTTTGCAAAAAAGTCACATATATCTCAACAGAAAGTTGAAAAATGTTGCGTTCACTTCACACAAGAGCAGCCATTTTCCCCTGTTGCCATGGGAACGTTATGAAGTGATGTCATTTCCTCTTTTTCATCAAACCACAGTTTTTGCAAGTTCCCGCAATTCTTTGCAAGTTCCTGCAATTTCATCGCATAAAACTGCATAAATATCCTGCATAAATATCCTGCATATTCCATCGCATTTTTTAAGAAAACGTGCCGCATAATCAAGGATTTTTGCCCGCAATAATCACAAAATAACTCTGCGTTTTTCTGGAGGGATTACATGGTGCTGCACTAAGCTGAATGCTAAAGAGGGAAAGTCGGCCATTTTCAACCTTTCTGGAAATTAAATAGAATGCAGGTTTAAGGAGCTTTACCACTGACTTCACTATTCAGACCGGGAAGTTGCTTCTTCAGGGAAGGACCACGCACACCAGTAGCCTATGTGGTTGTTCTGGGACAGAGGAGACCAAGAGGGACCCGTCTCAGGCCTATTACAAGCCCCGGGCGGTACCTGGAGAAAAGAATTAGGGACAGGTGTGCACGTGATTGAATAAGAGAAAGGTCGAGAGGATGGATGGGTGCGAACACGGTTGGGCAGAGGGAGGAATGAGGTGGTAAGGTGAATAGATGAAGAAAAGGGAAGGTCATAAACCCTGCCCCCCTCCATGTTAGCGGATGAGACATGGCCCAAACAAAAAAATCAAAGTGCACGTCGAATACATTTTTCCCAAAGATGGTTTCTGTCATTTTAGGTACAACCCCAAATCAGAAAAAGTTGGGACAGTATGAAAAACACAAATAAAAAAAATAAAGTAGTGATTTCTAAATGTACTTTGACTTGTATTTCATTCATTTCATTCATGTTTTGTCTGGTGAACTTAATTTAATTTGTAAATATACATCCTTTCCTGTCATTCAGACCTGCAACACATTCCAAAAAAGGTTGGGACAGGAGCAATTTAGGGCTAGTAATCAGGTAAATTGGTTAAATAATGATGTGATTTGAAACAGGTGATGTCAACAAGTGATTGTAATTATGATTTGGTACAAAAGCAGCATCCAAGAAAGGTCTAGTCCTTTAGGAGCAAAGATGGGCCGAGGATCGCCAGTTTGCCAACAAATACGTGAGAAAATTATTGAAATGTTTAAAAACAATGTTCCTCAAAGAAATATAGGAAGAAATTTGCTTATTTCACCTTCAACAGTGCATAACATAATTAAAAGATTCAAGGAATGAGGAGGAATTTCAGTGCGTAAAGGACAAGGGCGCAAGCCTAAGCTGAACAACCGTGATCTCCGATCCCTCAGGCGGCACGGCATCAAGAATCGTCATTCATCTATAAGCGATATCACCACATGGGCTCAGGACTACTTTGGCAAACCTTTGTCAAGTACCACAATACGCAGTTACAGCCACAAATGCCAGTTAAAACTGTACTGTGCCAAAAGGAAGCCCTATGTTAACAGTGTCCAGAAGCGCCCTCGACTTCTCTGGGCTCGGAGGCATCTGGGATGGACCATCATACAGTGGAAACGTGTACTGTGGTCAGATGAATCAGTATTTCAGGTATTTTTTGGGAGAAATGGACGCCGTGTGCTCCGGACCAAAGAAGAAAAGGATCACCCAGACTGTTACCAGCAACAAGTCCAAAAGCCAGGGTCTGTCATGGTATGGGGTTGTGTCAGTGCCCTTGGCAAAGGTAACTTGCACTTCTGTGATGGCACCATTAATGCTGAAAAGTACATAGAGATTTTGGAGCACAATATGCTGCCTTCAAGAAGACATCTTTTCCAAGGACGTCCATGCATATTTCAACAAGATAATGCAAAACCACATTCTGCACACATTACAAAGTCCTGGCTGCGGAGGAAGAGGATACGGGTACTTGACTGGCCTGCCTGCAGTCCCGACCTGTCTCCAGTAGAGAATGTGTGGAACGAAGACCCCGTACTGTTGCCCACCTTAAGACTTGTTTGCAGCAAGAATGGGACAAAATTACACCTGAAACACTTCATCACTTGGTGTCTTCACGTCTTTTAAGTGTTGTGAAAAGGAATGGCAACATCACAAAGTGGTAAATGCTTTACTGTTCCAACTTTTTTTGACATGTTTTGCAAGAACCGAAATAGTAATTTAGTTTTTTTGAAAAAACAAAACACAATAAAAATCATGAGGAACACATTAAATTATGTGCTGTTGTATTGTCTGCAATGAAATACAAGTCAAAGTACATTTAGAAATCACTACTTTCTTTTTTTATTTGTGTTTTCCATACTGTCCCAACTTTTTCTGATTTGGGGTTGTAGATCTGATCACGCTGATGTTTCATTTTTCTGATCAGTTTGGTTTTTATTGGTTATTATTAAAATGGGGTGAACGTCATGATGGACAGCTGGGATTGACTTGAGATTGGTCAGCCGGGTGTATGGGGGGGTAAATGTACTTCATAAAAAAAACATTGTGTTTTATAAACTACATGTGTTTTGTGTGCAAAAATCCTAATTTGTGAAGTAACTAGTAATCAACATTGGAGGGATATTTTCTCAGAAAATCTTCTTAGAAATATAGAAAATATTGGATATAGAACAACACAATGTAACTCTAAATAAAATATTACGTTCATTATTACTGTAATTTCACTTGTGCCACCTCGTGCCCCCCGTAGTAACTTGGTCAATTAAAAGGACCAACAACTAAGGTTGTACCGTGTGGCAGCTTTAATATCGAATGTGGACAGGCAAAACAACAGGAGTCAACTAGAGCCTGGGACTGGCATTCTGGCATTCTTCTAGTGAGTAAACATTGCTTAACACACAGTAGATTAGGGAGTACTAAACTAGTGCCCCATAATGACGAGAGTGCCACCTAGTGGATCACTAATTAACATCTTAAAAACATACATACATACATACATACATACATACATACACACACACACACACACAGACATACATACATATACTGTACATACACACCTACATATACCCATTTAGGGTCAGTGCTTATATACATTTCAATTGCCACCTTAAGGTAAATAATATCATAATTAATGATGACAACCATAATGGTAATGAAACTTATCAACATGACTATCCACCTTCGCACACAATAATATTACTCATTTTCTATACTTATCTAGCATCATATCTTTGAACCCTTTTTTAAATTTAAAAACATTTCCGATATGTTTTAATTCCCTTGGCAATGCGTTCCATAACTTCACGCCGCAGACGGAAATGCACCTGCTTTTCATTACTGTTACAGGTAGGTTGTTTCCAATTAAGGTCGCCTCTGAGGGCGTAACCCCCCCTTCTCTTTCTCTAAACATGTTGTGTTGGCCGCTATGTCAAATCATCTATCTTCAGTCACAAATCAAAGTTGAATCTCTTGTATGTTTTAATATTATCAATGTTTTCTGTTAAGACAATCAGCGCATCACACAAAATGCAGCACTATAACAAAAACTGTTCAATTAGGCTGATATCATTCACATTAATATGATCAAAACAGGTGCACAGTGGGAAAATTCCATTAAAAAAACCTTTTATGTTACGGGTAGGGGATTAAAGGACCCAAATGCAGAGAGAGGCAGGCAGGCAGGTGATGGTTGGATGTGCTCGTGGATTTATTAACCCTTGTGTTGTCTTTCCGTGACCATGCAACTTATTGTCCTCACAGGTTAACTATTTTTTAGAAGCTTTTTTTCAAGTTTTCTTTCACTTTATTGAGGTTTCTGTCGCTTTTTTCTGTTTTTTTTCCCACTACCACCAGATTCACCACTGCCATCATCTTACTACCACTAATTTTACAATATTTTATAATTCATGGTCAATAAACCTCATGTATATGAAATTATACCTTATTTTTGAGTTTAAAAAAAAGCTGAATTTATGAATTATTTTTGACAAAGTTAGGATTAAGTGGATGATCACAGTCAAAGTTTAGTCAGGATACTGTTTAGAAACCATTTCATTGTTTTTTTCAAATGCTATGAAATTTAATAAAACACCCCAACTTCAATGAAAGTACTGAACTGATCATTAATTTTACTTGCGAAGAGCATTGTATGGAACCATCCCTGTTATTTTGGGGGCAATTTGCTCAAAAAAAAAAAAAAAACACATTTCTGATATAGCAACTTTGAAATCTGGTCAAATTTGACCCGAGGACAACAGGAGGGTTAAAACAAAAGCAGGGTGCAAACAACAGAGTAATCCAAAAAGGGAAGCAGACAAAAACACAAGGAATCCAAACTGGGGCAGGGAAAAACTAAAGTCCAGAATAAAGAACAAAAAACAGGAGGTCCAAAAAACAAGGCAGGCAAAAACTCAAGTCCAAAAAACAAAGAAAACTCAAGGAACAGACTTACTGAAAAAACACAGGGCAAAGACTCAAACTCACTGGACAAACACGAACAGACAAGGTACGGTACGGTACGGTACAGCACGGGCGCAAAGAGACACAAAAGCAAAATGATCAGACAAAGGACAAAGGAAACTCAGGGGCTAAATAAACCAGCTAACGAGGAAACAAGAGGCAGGTGACACAAGGGCTGGGGAACATGTGGAAAACAGGGTGGTGATGGCACAGTGGTTAGAACACATGCCTTTGGTGTGGGAGACCTGGGTTCGATTCCCACCATGATCCATCATGATCCATCAACCAATGTGTCCTTGAGCAAGACACCTAGTTGCTTCAGAGGCGTGCGACCTCTGACATATATAGCAATTGTAAGTCGCTTTGGATAAAAGCATCAGCTAAATGACATGTAATGTAAAAAACATCAGGTAATCACAATGGCGGGAAAACACAGGAAGTAAAACTAGACATCACAAGGGGAGACAGACAACCTTTCAAAATAAAACAGGAAATGGGAAGGGACTAACAGAAAACATGAAATCAACTAAATGCAGAAACTTGACAACACTAGACAAAAACCACAGAACCATAAACGATGAGGAAATACAGAAAAAGCAAAAAAACAAACAAGAGAGATCCACACAACCACGACATTTTATTATTTATCCTGCATTCATCGGGCAGGTCATGTTGGGTTACAGTAACTGAGGTCAGGCAGACCTTGGTGGATAAACTGGTTTACCAAGATCACTCGGGCTTTGACGTCATGCATCTTTTAATCCTGCTGAGAGCTCGGCGGTGCCGTTATGTCTTCAGGGGGCAATCCACTCTTTCGTTTGTTGTCAAAAAAAAAAACAAAGGAGCTGTTGCTTTTGAGTACATGTATAAGTGCTCAGAAGTGAGGGAATCTGTATTTTTCTTCAGAGAACTCTGAACTGGCTTTGTCACCTTTTTTGGAAGTGCTAATATTGAAGAAAATGGCACCCTTGAGAGGGATTTGAAGAAAAGTAAAGTGGAGAAAGGTCAATTGGATTGGCAAGCAGATTACCTTGAAACCATCAGAGTGGGAGGTCTGGCAGTGTGCAGATACCAAGCCATGGATCCACGGTTAGCGCGCGGTGAGGAATATGCTCTGTAGGTTTTTCTGTATTTTAACAACTTAGTTTTTAGTTCATTTAAAATTATGGGTCAAGAACTCAGTAGCCCAGATAAGGAAGTGAGTCTCCAACAAATCCAGGAATTTTACCGTAAATTTGCGAATGAATGTCCAAGTGGAAATCTGCACTTACATGAATTCAAGAGATTCTTTGGAGTCAACAGCAAGTCCACGGAAGAAGAATCTGCATTTATGGAAAATTTGTTTCGATCCTTTGATACAAATAAGGTAACGTAACAGTGTTGTGTGTGTGTGTGTGTGTGTGTGTGTGTGTGTGTGTGTGTGTGTGTGTGTGTGTGTGAGAGAGAGAGATATGAAAGAGATGTGAATCTAGAAGTAATTGAAAAAGTTACAAAATGTACATTATGTTAGGGAATGTTTAATAAAACAATGTTAAAGGGTAATTTTGGTTTTTATACGTCTACTAAAAGTGTTGTTTTTGCCACCAACTTACCAGACTTCATGTAAATAATCATTACTTTTAGCGTGTTAAGAGCCAGACTTCATGTAAATAATCACTACTTTTAGCGTGTTAAGAGCCAGACTTCATGTAAATAATCACTACTTTTAGCGTGTATAGAGCCAGACTCCATGTAAATAATCAGTACTTTTAGCGTGTATAGAGCCAGACTCCATGTAAATAATCAGGACTTTTAGCGTGTATAGAGCCAGACTCCATGTAAATAATCAGTACTTTTAGCGTGTATAGAGCCAGACTCCATGTAAATAATCACTACTTTTAGTGTGAATGGAGCCAGACTCCATGTAAATAATCACTACTTTTAGTGTGAATATCGCCAGACTCCATGTAAATAATCACTACTTTTAGTGTGAATAGAGCCAGACTCCATGTAAATAATCAGTACTTTTAGTGTGAATAGAGCCAGACTCCTTGTAAATAATCAGTACTTTTAGCGTGTATAGAGCCAGACTCCATGTAAATAATCACTGATTTTAGCGTGTATAGAGCCAGACTCCATGTAAATAATCAGTACTTTTAGCGTGTATAGAGCCAGACTCCATGTAAATAATCACTGATTTTAGCGTGTATAGAGCCAGACTCCATGTAAATAATCAGGACTTTTAGCGTGTATAGAGCCAGACTCCATGTAAATAATCACTACTTTTAGCGTGTATAGAGCCAGACTCCATGTAAATAATCACTACTTTTAGCGTGTATAGAGCCAGACTCCATGTAAATAATCAGTACTTTTAGCGTGTATAGAGCCAGACTCCATGTAAATAATCAGTACTTTTAGCGTGTATAGAGCCAGACTCCATGTAAATAATCAGTACTTTTAGCGTGTATAGAGCCAGACTCCATGTAAATAATCAGTACTTTTAGCGTGTATAGAACCAGACTACATGTAAATAATCAGGACTTTTAACGTGTATAGAGCCAGACTCCATGTAAATAATCACTACTTTTAGCGTGTATAGAGCCAGACTCCATGTAAATAATCAGTACTTTTAGCGTGTATAGAGCCAGACTCCATGTAAATAATCACTACTTTTAGCGTGTATAGAGCCAGACTCCATGTAAATAATCAGGACTTTTAGCGTGTATAGAGCCAGACTCCATGTAAATAATCACTACTTTTAGCGTGTATAGAGCCAGACTCCATGTAAATAATCAGGACTTTTAGCGTGTATAGAGCCAGACTCCATGTAAATAATCAGGACTTTTAGCGTGTATAGAGCCAGACTCCATGTAAATAATCAGGACTTTTAGTGTGTATAGAGCCAGACTCCATGTAAATAATCACTACTTTTAGCGTGTATAGAGCCAGACTCCATGTAAATAATCACTACTTTTAGCGTGTATAGAGCCAGACTCCATGTAAATAATCAGTACTTTTAGCGTGTATAGAGCCAGACTCCATGTAAATAATCACTACTTTTAGCGTGTATAGAGCCAGACTCCATGTAAATAATCAGGACTTTCAGCGTGTATAGAGCCAGACTCCATGTAAATAATCAGGACTTTTAGCGTGTATAGAGCCAGACTCCATGTAAATAATCAGGACTTTTAGCGTGTATAGAGCCAGACTCCATGTAAATAATCAGTACTTTTAGCGTGTATAGAGCCAGACTCCATGTAAATAATCAGTACTTTTAGCGTGTATAGAGCCAGACTCCATGTAAATAATCAGTACTTTTAGCGTGTATAGAGCCAGACTCCATGTAAATAATCACTACTTTTAACGTGTATAGAGCCAGACTCCATGTAAATAATCAGGACTTTTAGCGTGTATAGAGCCAGACTCATGTAAATAATCACTACTTTTAGCGTGTATAGAGCCAGACTCCATGTAAATAATCAGGACTTTAAAGTGTCTCTTTGGTGATGGTGATTTCATGTTAAACTAAAAGGATCTTACTCTATAACTAAAAGGTCTATCTCTGTAGGGATCCTTTCATAATGTTGTCAGACACTTAGAATAATAATCTGAGCCTGTCAGCGGCAAAAACAGAACTTTTAGTGGACGGAAATTAATTAATTTCCCAATAACATTTTTTTGTATCTTGTTTGTTGTTGCTGAATACTGGACCAATTTCAAAGAATGTTGTCAGTCACTTGTCATTTGGACCCAAAAGCATGGCAAAATATGTTCCAGGTTGAAAAAAAGTAACCCTTTAATGATGAACTTCAATATTGGCTTTAATATTGCATTATATCAGTCTTTGTTGGCAGGCAGTGTGACTGACTTACCTGTCCACCGTGCTGTTTGCTTCTCAGGATGGAAGTGTAGACTTCATGGAGTATGTGGCAGGGCTGCATCTTGTTCTTCGTGGAAAACTCGAGGACAAACTGAGGTGGTCTTTTAAAGTTTATGACCGAAATGGAAATGGCTGTTTGGACAGACAGGAAGTGACACACATTGTCACAGTAAGTATTTTATTTATGATCAAAAAATGTATTTTTATCAGTTACTTTAGACTATTTTGCAAGATTGGATTGGGCACTAATATTGTAGAATACTTTATGCTTCAACAGGAGACTTTGTTCAGACAATATTGTCCACATTTGTGTTTTCATTTCCACTTCTGATGAAGACTTGATAACATTCAAAAAATCACAATATCTATTAGTATATCTCTGAACTACAATGCACATGTTTTCCATCACTCAGCTGTGAGTGTCTGAATAGCTTTTAGTACAGTCATCTCTCAGTCCAAACACATTTTTTGGAGTGACAATGACATACAAGTGTATTAAAGCTATAGTACGTAGTTTCTGTCCCCCCCCCCATGACGAATTCTATTCTTCACTGTCGGTGCGTCCACATGATACAAGCCTTCGTGATCTCACACAGCTGCTAGTAGCCAAGGAGGACACGGAGGATTAAAAAAACATGATGGATTCTTCAGAAGAGGTCGTTATCTTCACTCGAGTTTCTGCACGGAAAAGTCGCCGGACGCCGCAATCTTCTGAACATAGTCACACTGAGAAATTGTAGAAAAGGGTGCGACCGATTCTGCCCCGGCTGAAAAGGCCAGAGTCTGTTTTACCCCTTCGGTCACTTTTCAAGCTTTATACCCTTCTGTGTTCGTTGAATGGCAGACCAGGAAATGAATACTCAGGATTCCTTCAGTTAAACTATAATATATCTTTAGTAAAATGATATTGCAAGCAAACAATCATATGCATATGGATCAGTAGCTCCTTCACCCTACCACCAACAGAGTCTCTCCAGGTCTGACCCTTCGGGTCCTTTTTCCGTCTTCGGGTTCCTCCTTCCGTCCTCGCGTCTGGGTCGCCAATCGGTTGGATATCACTCAGACTTTCTGCCTCCGAGAAGATAGCGAAGTTGCGCGCTAGCCTTGGGATCGCTCTCGTTCTCTTCTTCTCTCATGGCATAAATATTGCCTGTTACTTTTGAGATATTTCATTAGGTGCATTCAGTTCCAAATGTTTATCAAGTGTTTATCAGGAGCACCTTTGCTCCAGTAAATCTGAACAAGTCTTACCTTGCACAAGCGAGACAGGAGACAGCGAGGCCATCGCAGGCTACAGGACATTCTTATTCTTAACCCAATATATTTCTACAAAATACAGAGAGAGTTGTGATAGTCTTAATTAGCTTTGTAGCAACTCATTTGGCAATGGCTTGAATGTAACGCATGTTACGCACTAAAGTTTTAAAAGAAGTTTTCTAAACACTCTGCATTTAGGCTGACATTTTCATTTTCACAGCTACAAAAAACGTTCCTAATTACAGAGAGTCAACTGTTCTTTTGCTTCGATATCCAGAGATCCCGTGATGACGTGTTCCTCTAGCTTTCTCAGATGAGTCCTCAACGACTCGCTGCAGACTGATGGGACCGTCACAGGGAAGATTTGCTTTGTGTAGCTTTCTAACTGCCTTTCCACATGACATGGATATGGACGAAGCCCCCGTCCAAAAACAAAACGAGTTTCCCCCAACAGCTGCCATAAGTTAGCAAAGCAACAAGTTCAACATCCTGTTAGCTGTAGATAACTTTCACTATTTCTTTAACCTTCCTGTTGTCCTCGGGTCAGATTTGACTTATTTTCAAAAGGTTTCTATAGGCCTATCTGAAATTTGGGTTTCTTTCAACCAAATAATAAAAAAAAGAAAGTAACATGGATGGTTCCCTACATGCTGTGCTTAAAGCGTAATTCTCACCAAAATGCATCCTAGGGTGTTTTTGTGAATGTACGTGAGTCAAACTTTAGTTTAAAAGCATATTTAGGACGGAAGCTCCACTTTTAAGATTCAACGTATTCTTGTTTTTGGGTCAAATGGCCTTTTGAATGGGAGAGCTAGGGGCACTTTTATGCTAGCCTCAAAATATCTATTTTTTACGGAAGATTACGAGATCCTGATCTCGTAATTACGAGAAAAGATCTCATAATTTTGATAAAAGATCTCGTAATTACGAGATAATTTTAAACACCTGGAAGCAGCATATCTAGTTGGGGACATTCTAAAACCTTAACGTGGTTTAATGTACCTAAACAATGATCAATTATTACCACATTTCTCTCTCATATTGCTCATAATAACCACGGAAAACTGTCAAATAATCAAATCCACAACAGGGCAGCGGAGCGGCTGGGTGTTGACTCTCAATGGTTCTCATGGGCTTTATAGGTCTAATGTGAAAGAGCTTAACGTGGTTTAATGTACCTAAACAACAATCAATCATCATCAAAATTCTCTCTCATATTGCTCATCATAACCACTTAAAAAAAGTCGTACCCAAAGTCCAAATATTTTGGACGTTATCAGACACTAAGCGTTTCTGCTCCAGATAACGTCCGTAATAAAAGGACTTTGGGTTAGATTATTTGACAGTTTTCAGTGGTTATTATGAGCAATATGAGAGAGAAATGTTGTAATAATTGATTATTGTTTAGATACATTAAACCACGTTAAGGTTTTAGAATGCCCCCAACTAGATATGCTGCTTCCAGGTGTTTAAAATTATCTCGTAATTACGAGATCTTTTCTCAAAATTATGAGATCAGGATCTCGTAATTACGAGATAAGGTGTCTACATTTTTTTTTCTATGGTGAATGCAATACGCTTCCGTAATTTTTAACCACTAAGAAGACTCGACACAACGTGAGACTTTGCTCCGAGTGTCTCCAGGAGCTCTACACATTAACTCAGCATTGAGAACATTGTTTGTGGACCCAGAGTTTACTAAAAAGAAAGGTTTTAACAGCTCACCGTAGCTCTTGTTGTTTCCTGCCGCAGCCATATTATCAGTCAAAACGAGTTCCTTCCCGAGGCAATTTAGCAGAGGCACCGTGGCTCCGTCCGCCGCTTAGCACCGCCCAAGACGATTGTGATTGGTTTAAAGAAATGCCAACAAACCAGAGCACGTTTTTCTCCCATCCCAGAACGCTGTGTGGACTAGCCAGACCCTCCTCCGCAGCGCTGTGGAGGAAGGTCTGGCTATGCGAGACTACCCTCCAAGACATGCCTCAGTCCTTTCGCCTTTCTGGGTAATTTGTCGCTGTTTTTGAAGTTTGTCACTTGTTTTGACCTGTTCTTTCCTTTCCTCCTAACTTCTTTCTACTGTCTTTTTTTAGTTGTAGTTTTTGTCTATTTTTTCAAAGTTTGTCGCTTATTTGATTTTTTTTCACTTTTGTCGCCCTAGTGTTGCCTTCCTTCTTTCTACAGTGTTTTTTTCTAAGTTTTTATTGCTTTTTTGAAGTTTGTGTCTCTTTTTTCTACGGTTTGGTTACTATTTTTGACCTATTCTTGCCTTATTTCCTTCTTTCTACCGTCTTTTTCCAAGTACTTTTTCTATCAGCGTTTAAATGTTTTCCAGGTCCAATGGCTGTTGTTTAGTAAATCTATCACTGACATCGCTGTATTCTTCCTCTTTATATAGACTTCTTTATTCTACCAAAAACTATTTGCGCTGGTTAGGGGGTACATGGCTTAAAAACACTGTTCAAAGGAGGAACATTATTGTAAAAAAGCTTGAGAACTGCTGGTCTAGAGTGTGCAAAGCTGCCATAAATGGTGGATATTCTCTCAAATATTTGAAGTTAAATCAACTTTTCTTCTTTTTTCCATCTGCTCAGATCATCAACAAGATAAAGAGGCACAATGATCCCGACGCAGGGGATATTGAAGATGTTTGTGACAGACTATTTGATCTGGTGGACAAGAATAAAGACAGTAAGTTATACAACAATGTGCCCACATTCACGCGGTGTCAACACAAACCCTCCAGCTATTTTCTTGTGCTGTTAAAATTGTACTTTGATTAACATTCAGACTCTGATTGTGTGTCCTTCTCTTGTGAATTAGATCAGATTTCTTTGGAGGAATTTATTGAAGGGGCTGAAAGGGACCCGTGGGTGATGGAACAGCTCAAACTGGACATCGTGCCCTGTGATTGGTTCACTGAACAGCAGGAGAAGAAAACCTGACTTCATGATGTACAGCGTATGTTTTTATGACAAATGATTGGACGCTAAGTGACAGTGTCAATCTGCCGTCTGCGTTCAGTCCGGCAGAGAAGTGATTATCCAAGGAAATAATCTGAATCGTGCTTTTTTTTATTCGACAGTCCGAGATTCAGGATAATCTCCGGGGTTATTTGTTGAGTTGTGGGACGTGCCGACTCTAGGAGATGCAGCCTGAATCTCCTCCGTGGTCTCTGTTTTTGGAAGAGAAATCTCACGTTCATCTTCTTTTTTTCCAACAATTTCTTTTTTGATTTTTTGCACCCACAGGTCGTACATTACAACTTTTGTGTACCCCCCCCCCCCCCCCCCCCCCCGATATTCCTTTTTTTTGTCCGTTACATTCCTCTTTCTTTGTGTTGGAATTTTAAACTCCAGTCGATTTATTAGACTATCTGTCCAATCTGAGTTTTCTGTTGCACGACTAAAAACTACTTCTGAACGTACACATGTTCCACCAAAACAAGTTCCTTCCAGAGGCTATTTAGCAGAGCCACCGTGGCTCCGTCTGCTGCTTAGCACCGCCCAAGACGATTGTGATTGGTTTAAAGAAATGCCGATAAATCAGAGCACATTTTTCTCACCATCCCCGAATGCTTTGTGGACTAGCCAGACCTTCCTTTGCAGCGCTGTGGAGGAAGGTCTGGCAATGCGAGACTACCCTCCAAGACATGCCTCAGTCCTTTTGCCTTTCTGGGTATTTTAATTTCAGGTATCCGGTCCTGCATTATCCCTCTGTAGAAGCTCCCTTATGTCTCCTGTTTTTATACACTGGTCAAATGGTTCTCAGTTTTTCTACATGTAGATTTGCTCTGTAAGTTACTGTAGCAACATGTAACTAGTGCTCATTTTCTAATACGTGATATTGTTTTTTAATTTGTTTTCAACTAATTGCATTGCGTAATGTTGTGTTACGCATTCAGAATCCCACCTGCCACAAGAAGGCAATAATAAAAGTCTGTCTCAATGAAATTACCTGCAGTTAAGCCAACGTATTAAAGAAGCACTTCAACATTGGAGGATTTAAGCTTATTCACTTTCTTGATGACAGTAAGATAAGAAGATCAACACCACTCTCATGTCTGTATGCTAACAATACAGCCAGGAGACAGTATGTTTAGCTTAGCTTAGCATAGAGACTGGAAGCAGGGGGAAACAGCTAGCCTGGCTCTGTCCGAAGTTCATAAATTCACCTATTAACACTTTCTTAAGCTCACTGACTAACATGTTGTATCTTTATTCTGAACAAAAACTTAAGTGTAAAAACGATGTGTTGTGATTTTAAGGAAACTTGTGTGTTGGAGTATTTCTTGGCCAGGCACAGTAGCTCTCTGACGTCTTTACTTACTGCCAGGGGACCTCAAGCGATGGATTTTAGAAACTTCAGACAGTTGCCCCAAAGGCCTTCCAGCTGCCTCCAGGGAAAAGGCCATCCTGGCGGCCACATACGCTACAAAGACGTTTGTAAATGTGAATTGAAAGCCACCAACATTGACATTAATATATTTTGGAAGCCTCAGTAAAAGAAAGAGAAATCCAGAGGGGTCTGCAGATCTTCTAAGAACAATAGCTGCTTCAGTGTGACGGGAAGAGGGCCTGCAGAAGTGCAAGAAGCCAATCTGAAAGACCAGCAACCCCCAAGACCTGCGTGTAGTGCCAGAAGGACTGCAATTCCCACCACACACTGTAAAAACAATGGAGGTAGCATCGGTGACATCACCTGTCACTGCACGATGTGAGTCTCAACACGATTTGAGTCACGTTTACGGCATAACGGCAATACCAGAAGATGGGAACAGCAATAATAGAAGATATAGAAGATGGAAATCATTTCAAAAACGTTTTAGTTATCAAATGCTATCTATGATTGTTTGATTGCTAACGTTAGCTCAAAACGCCATTCAAGTGACGGCCGTTGTTGTGTCTGATCGCTATCTTGTAGCCAGCAGTGAACCAACTTGGTTACGTAGCTCCATTTTTACTGACTTTTTTATTTTTTATTAACTGACGTCAGGGATCATGCCGTGAAAATGTGATGCGCTACGCCAAACAATAAATTACTGCTATTTCCATCATGTTGTAGTGTTTTAGAGTGCTAATTTCTACATTAGCTTGACTAGCAGCTATTATGCATTTCTCACAAGAATACAAACACCCTCAGTGTTTGCCAACACAGCTCTTTGGTTTCCTATTGGAGGCCTACGGGAGCTTTTACTGTATGGATTTAGCCTGACTTAGTCTTAGCCTTTAAGGCTATTTTCCTAATAGTATAATACCCTTTGGC
The DNA here is from genome assembly GCA_023631565.1 of Gymnocephalus cernua. Taxonomy (NCBI): domain Eukaryota; kingdom Metazoa; phylum Chordata; class Actinopteri; order Perciformes; family Percidae; genus Gymnocephalus; species Gymnocephalus cernua. The sequence goes on along the minus strand of CM042426.1, from coordinate 42,102,375 downwards.
TTCGCAGAGACACTAATGAGACACAGACACACATTTGTTTTTGCATGTTCATTCAAATGAATGCCACCCATATTTCAAAGTAACATTTTAAATGTGTTTCCTATTTTCATTTGTTTTTCTGTAGTGTGAAAATCAACTTGCAAAGACTTAGTTAAAGCATCATGTTTGCTTGTTATTGTTGTCCAACTCGTATGGTTTTGCAGTTGAACATACTGCACAGACATAGTGAAAAGTCTGCGATGTGTTTGTGAGGGTTGTGTTGTGTTTGTGAAGCCCATAGATATCATACTGTAAGTCAAAGAGCCTTAAAGGCTGAGATTAGGAAGACAGGCTCAATCCATACAGTAAAAGGTCCTGTAGGGTCGACGTAAAGGGACTGGAGAGTTGAGTTGTCAGTGCTTGTTTAACGCACCAGCAGGCGTAACACTTTAAATTATTTTGAAATATCTTGGAAGGGAAGTTGTCTTTCATCGTGCTGTATTGCATTTGAATGAAATCACATTTGACCAGATGAACGTTATTAGGTTTCCTTGTATTTGACCATGCTGAATCCTTTTTCAATGTTACCTTTGACTGAATGTAATCTTGACGTGACTGCATGTGCAAAGGCGTGGTCGCCCACCTGGATGTCATCGCCCCTGGCTGGTTGGTGGTTCGATCCCCGGCCCTGCAGTCCCACGTTGAAGTGGGCAAGACACTGAACCCCGAGTTGCCCCTGATTCTGCGCCATCGCAGTGTAAATGTGTGTGAATGTTTATCTGATGAGCAGGTGGCTCCTTGTACGGCAGCCTCGGCCACAGCGTGTGAATGTGTGTGAATGGTGACTTGTTCCTGTACTATGTTAAAGCGCTTTGAGTAGTCGTTACGACTTGAAAAGCGCTACATAAATACAGTCCATTTACATTTACATAGATGTTACAAACTAACCTTTGTCTTGTGTTATGATTGAACGATCTGAGCATCAACGTTTATCGCATTCCTCACTGTCAGAGAGGGAATACAAAATTGCCGCGATAATATATATTGGAAAACATTTCTAACTTTGCTCCTGATTCACGATTACGAGTTTCAACCATTCAAACATGGCAGTAAAACTGGACTGCACACAGAATGCATCCATCCATCCATCGTGGCCATTCACCTCGGTGCACCACTGCTGGATTACCAACCGGGCAAACCGGGATCAACTACCCTGAGCTTCCACAGACTTTGAGGGTCCCCAAAAACAACCCAGGTTCACATATAGTCTAGCTAGCTGTCTGGATTTACCCTGCAGAGACCTGAGGACCAGTTAACCAGAGTCCTCAGAGGTTAGAACGGCAACACAAAGAAAGAGGAAGGTGACGTTGACATCCGGCCGAAAATGGGGGACATCCGGCGGAATTTCCGGCGGCACCGGAGCAATCCTGGAAGTGGAACGTCGTGACTATGCGTTATTATGGATCTCACGTATACTTCTAGGCAAGTCGCGCCCTACGAAGCAGCTCGATTGGTTGAGGTTAGGCATTGACCTCGAGTGGTTCAGGTTAGGATAGCCGATTGGTCAGGGGACAGGACCTGAACAAATCGGGTTACGTTACCTTGCGTATTGCCTGGCCAATAGCAGTGTGTGTGTTAAGGGAGTTGCAGGGAATGGTGGACCCAAAATGCAGAGAAGGGCAGGCAGGCTGGAGAAGGTTTGTGCTCGAGGATTTATTTAATACAAAATAAACAAGGTACTCAAACAAAGAGAGACCTGTAAGGAGCAGGCAAAAAGGCAAAAACTAAAAGAAGTCCAAAAAAAAGTAGAATAGCCAAAAACAGGGTAACAGGAACAAGAAGACAAAAAACTTACACGAAACAAAACAGGCAGGGAATGGACACAAGCAGGGACGAAGGCAAACAAGATGGGAGGTATGTCTGAACTGACGGCGAAAACAACAACAAATGATCTGACACAGAACGAGGGGAACACACAGACTAAATACAAGAGGTAACGAGCAAACAAGGGACAGGTGATACAACAGGTGAGACACATCAGGGTGGGGCAGAACAATCAGACAGGCGGGAAAAAACAAGACAGGAAGTAAAACTAGACAAGACCATGAAGAAAACAGAATTCAAAATAAAACAGGAAACAGAACTAAATACAAAACAGACTACCAAAATAAGACAACACACCAAAACCATAACAGTGTGAATGCTGTTGAAGGGCGGGTCTTGCTTGGAAGTTGCGTGGGTTCCATAATAACGCCTCTATACTGAAGTTAAATGCGGTTAACTGAGGTTTGTCCCTCTTCGAATGACGTCATTGAATACTACGTATAGACTAACTGTGTGTGATCTTCATTAACCCTTGTGTTGTCTTCCATTGGACGATGTACTTGTCATCCTCCCGGGTCAAAAAAATGTGAAAATTAAAATTTTAAAAGTTTTGGTATGAACACCACTAACGCCAACTTATAACTAGTTTTACACTTATTTTTTGGAATTCATGGTCAATAAAAAAAAACTTATTTATAGGAAATTATACCTAATTCTGGAGGTAATAAAGCAGAAATTATGAATTATTTAGACTAATATACAAAGGTAGGGTAATCACATGAGGGTGTATGTCAACGTTCAGTCAGGATATTTAGATTTTTTGTTTTCAAATGCAAAATAAATTGAAAAAAAAACACCCAAAATTCTATGAAAGTAGAGATCCGATCTTTTGTCGTACTTGCGAAGCACGTTGTGTGGGATCATCCGTACGTGTTATTTTTGGGTAATTACAATTAAGGTAGTAACAAAGAAACCCATATTTCTGATATAGACATTTAGAAAACGGGTCAAATTTGACCAGAAGACAACACGAGGGTTAAACTAAACTTGTTACACTGTGAGTCTTCATAACTACTCCTACTACCGGTTTACAGCTGCACGTCGCAGTTAAATATTTATTTCAGTCCCTCCAGAAAAACGCGATTATGCGATCGCAGAATTCAATGCATAATCAGCCAAAGTCCGCATGTTTATGCGGAGGCCGCATTTTTTCAAATACGCCGCACTTTCGCCGCATAAATTGCCGATTTCCGCGCAAAATATGCGTGGCTTGCATGATTTCATAATCCCCGCATTTTCGTTGCAAAAAAGTCACATATATCTCAGCAGGAAGTTAAAAAATGTTGCGTTTCCTTCACACAAGAGCAGCCATTTTCCCCTGTTGCCATGGGAACGTTATGAAGTGACGTAATTTCACCTAGTGAGAACACGGTGTTGGGGGAATCACTTTTTTCTCTTTTCATCAAACCGCAGTTTTTGCAAGTTCCCGCAATTTTTGCAAGTTCCCGCATTTTCATCGCATAAAATGGCATAAATATCCCGCATATTCCATCGCATTTTTTAAGAAAACGTGCCGCATAATCGAGGATTTTTGCCCGCAACAATCACAAAAAAACTCTTTCGTTTTTCTGGAGGGACTGTTATTTCATCCTGTCTTTGCTACTTTATTCATTTATCTGTTCACCAGTCTGCCACCGTTGTGAGGAAATAAGGCTGTCTGAGTGTCTTTTTAATAATAATAATGATAATAATAGCGCTTTTCATAGACTCAAAGTCGCTTTACAGGCGCTTTTTTTCCTCTTCTCTTCTAATATCAAACTTTTATCGGAAAGGATATCCTGATTTTATCTGCGCTGCCTTATTATTTTATTGTTTTATTTTCTTTTGCCCTTCATATATTTCAGGCAGTTAGTTAATTGTATTCTGTGTTTTAAATGTTTTGTGTTTTTATTGTAAAGCACTTTGTATCTGTGTTTTGAAAGGTGCTATATAAATAAAGTGTAGGCCTATTATTGTTATTTTATATTTAATTTAATTTACTTTTATATTGCCTCTATTCTATTTTATTCCTATATTTCAACTTCTTTGTTTTTTCAAAGGAGTTGACATTTTATTGCCAACGACAGCTCTATAAATAGACTATAAACTATAAAATAGCTTGTCCTTGGGTCAAATTTGACCCGTTTTCAAAAAGTTTCTATATGAGAAAAAAATAAAATAAATATCAAATATAAAAAAAAATAATAATAAAAAAAAGTGGATGTTTCCGTAAAATAAATTATCAGTTTTCATTGAATTTGATTGTTTTGGTCCGTGTACTTTTTCGTTCATTCGATTTTCATTTCATATACAGAAATTAAAAAACCAAAAATGAATGGTTATTTGATTTTCGTTTTAAAATACAAAATTTGAAAATTGAAATACAAGGCGTTTTTATTTTTTTATTATATGAAATAGAAAATGAAAATGAAAGCATATTTTAAATTTCTCTCGTCCCCTTTTGACCATGAAAAGGAAAAACACGCCGAAAATCAAATAACCATTCGTTTTCTGTATATGAAATAAAAATCGCATGAACGAAAAAGTACACGGACCTTTATTCAATTTCATAGCAATTTGGGAAAAGAAATTATACAAGAACATTGAAAAAAATAACAAAAATATCAAAAAAGTGCACACAAAAAAAACAAAAAGTTGCAGGTCGACACCATAATAAATGATCAGTTTTCACCGAATTTGGGTGTTTTATTCACTTTTATAGCATTTTGGGGGAAAAAATTGTACAAGAACATTGAAATGTTGACAAAATGTCTAAAAAAAGATGTTAAAGTAAAAATTGACAAAATGTCTAAAAAAATATGTTAAAGTAAAAATTGACAAAATGTCTAAAAAAAGATGTTAAAAAAGTAAAGATTGACAAAATGTCTAAAAAAAAAGATGTTAAAAAAGTAAAAATTGACAAAATCGCTAAAAAAAAGATGTTAAAAAAGTAAAAATTGACAAAATGTCTAAAAAAGATGTTAAAGTAAAAATTGACAAAATGTCTAAAAAAAGATGTTAAAAAAGTAAAAATTGACAAAATCGCTAAAAAAAAAGATGTTAAAAAAGTAAAAATTGACAAAATGTCTAAAAAAAAGATGTTAAAAAAGTTGAAAAAAAACGTCAAAAAGTGCACACAAAAAAAACAAAAAGTTGCAGGTCGATACCATAATAAATGATCAGTTTTCATTGAATTTGGGTGTTTTATTCACTTTTATAGCATTTTGGGGGAAAAAAATGATACAAGAACATTGAAAAAACGGACAAAATGTCTATAAAAAAAAGATTTGAAAGTTGGAAAAGACATATGGGGTCATCCCTATGTTCCCCGGGTCCTACGTTCCCCGGTTAGGGTTAGGGGGTTAGGGTTAGGGTTAGGGGGTTAGGGTTAGGGTTGAAAGGATCTCTTGGTCCAAGATGAAGTGACATAACTCACATAAGTAACTGAGCAGCCAAAGAGCCTAGTTGCCATGGAATTTGGCAGTAATGTGACAGTAAGTAACATATTTTCCCCAGTCTCACACAAAGAGGGGAACAGACATATCCACGGCTTTCATGTAAACTTTGTTGTAGCCGATGTTAATTATTAAACAAATCCATCCCTGGGTGGTTATATCCTCCTCTGGGGGGACCTGTCACCATGACAGAGTGCGCATGCGCAGCTCCCTCCCAGTTGTCTGTTGACAAACGTGACCAACGCACGTATCTCTGTCCCATCGTCGCCAAGTGGAATAAAATGTAATTTTACGAGATTTTGTCGACGTTGTGAGGTTTGACGTGGATTCTTCATGAAGCTGTGAATCCGGTAAGCACTTAAAAGTAACATTTAACGGATTAGAGTAGCTTGAGCTGAGCTATAATTCATCAAGTGGATAGTCAAGAGATGCAGTTCGATGCTAGCGAAGTTAGCATGTAGCAAGATAAAGTTAGCTAGCTGGATTAACGTTAGCTATGACTGGTATTTGTTTAAATAACTGGCCGAGCGGCCGACGCCCACCCCCTAAACCCCCGAGGCCTTCTCTTCTGGTACAAGTTTGACGTTTTTGCAGCTCAAATGAGTCGCTGGTTAGTCTGTTTGCATTGCAGTTAGGAGATGCTAGCTAGCTAGCTAGTAACTTAGCTAAATGTCAAAACCTTGGCTACCCACGGACAACTTTTAGTGACGCTACACTGGTAACAATATAGTGTTCAAAGTGGGAATTTTCCTCAGCTCAGTCAGCAGTACGTCATGTGCTTTCTGCGATTATCTCCAGCGAAATAATCGACTTCCAGGGAAGCACAGTTTCATGTCTGTCTGCAGTATCAGTGTGTGTCTTTAACATTAATCTGCCCACACAGCCAGGAACTGTTCTGCATCGGATTGTGCACCTGCTATTCGTTGCCTATTGCTCAAAATCTCAAAATAGCAACTTTATTTTGTGTTTGTGTAAATAACACATATTGCACAAAAGTTCGATGGATCAGGAAATTCAAGAAAACATACCACGTAGCCACAGTTAGCATTGAGGGTAGTTTATCCCACTGTGGTGTGCGTGAGAGGACCAGTTTGACCTGATTTCTCCCCCCCCTGCGTCACGTCGTGGGTTGGACTGTTCAGCAAGCTGAATTACTTTAGCCAACCATGCAGCCTGTCAGTCTACTCAACGTTAAACCAGGCCTTGAATCCGGGGCCTGCTTATTACCCTTCTAGGTGTTTGTAGTTCGTACCAAGAGCCACACCTGTCAGGCTGGTTTGAAACAAGGCTGCTGTGCCCTTCTGCTGCTAAAATGGAGCCTGCAACCAACTGTAAATTGAGACTTTATGGTTTATGTTTGATTCTCTGAATGGCCTACATCCCAACAGTCACTTGAATCACCTGGCCTACCGCTGAGGGCTTGCTGGTGAGGTTGGCCGATGTACAAGCCATTCAGTGTATTGTAGTGGGTGTACTGTACTGTATGTGTATGGGCATATACAGTATATATGGGCCAGAATGGGCCTTTTTTGGGGGGGGGCATAACATAGTGGGGGGTCTGGGTGTCCTCCACCGGGGAAGTTTTGAGCATCAACGACTTCGTTTCCTGTATTCTGATACACTTTTATGCACCAATTTGAGGTGAAATACTTTTATTTAGCCTATGTGAAGAAGGAAAAACACAGATGGCAATTCAGAATATATCAACATTACAATGTGAAGTATGTTGTTACGTGTCATTGGGCATTTTTAAGTGGGTATATGGAAATCCTGGAGCTTTCTTAGTGGATACCTGCGTATCTCGTAGACTACACCACTGAAGCCATTTACTTCATCTTTTATCTGACATTCTAGGATGCTTATAAATATTTTAATTCAGGGACACGGTAAGAGGGAGAGAGAGAGAGAGAGAGAGAGAGTAGTCTTGTATTGCCTGCAGGCAACTCTATAAGGGATGATCTGCTCATTAATTTAGACAGTCTTAGTGTTCTTTGGATGTTCAAACAACCCCTGTATGATATTAGTGCTGTACGCGACTAAAGACTTTCTTAGTCGACCGACACTCTTATGATTTTGTCGATTTTAGACACGGATATGGTAATAACAATGGTTCAAAATGATGTGAAATTGCAAAACTATTTTATTTAAAACGTAACATTTTCTCTAGGGAGGACCCCTAATGCCCCCCCCCCCCCACCCTCCCAAAATACGTGAAGTCTTCCACAAACACACTGAAAACACTAAGCGCTTATAAACCAGAGAAGCGAAAACTGACACACCAGGGCTAACATGGACACTGTTCCTGACTCTGAATCATTTATTTACTGTGTGTGTGTGTGTATGTGTGTGTGTGTGTGTGTGTGTGTGTGTGTGTGTGTGTTAGGTCTAAACTGAAACCATGTTGAAGTGGCTTTCCGGAGAAGAGGGAGAGCCTGGCTCTGTAGTAAGTACATACATAATTATTTCTCATTACTTGAATAATCTCATTGAATTGTAATCTGTGTCTACACAACGATCACATGTTTTGTGCGTATGAGTAATCATTTCTGTCTCACAGCCTGTTTACACTGAAACATTTAAGAAAAAAAATACTTCCAGACCTGAGGTCACTGAAGAGAAAACACAAGAATATGTCTGAAATTAAAACAAAATGTTGGTATATTTATACATTTGTAGGGCAGTTTCTACACCTTGTCCGCCCATTACTTTTTCTAAACTAAAATTAAAAACATGTCACAGAGCGATTTTAGCCGGTACTGCTAACATCTCTCAGACAGCAGCCATTTTCATGAATCACTTCACGTTACCTTGTGCTGCTGTACTGTTACTAGACATGGAATTGGCCCAAAGCAAACTCGGTGAATGCTTTGCAGTCTGTTTCATGTGCAGATCGACTGGAATTAGGTGGACTGCTGAGCACAGGGCTTTGACTCAGACAACCAAAGCTCACACTTCCTGTGAGGGAGGCTCACTGCTCATCACCCCCCTTCCTATTTACTCTACTGCCTAATAACGTTATCTCTATATTTGATCTTGCTAGGAATACAATGATTGATAAAATTGCCTTCTGCATTGCCCCCCATCTGTAGATACAAATATTATGTCACACTTGCCTTTTGCAATGTAAACGTCTGTAACCCATGCCAATAAATCCCCTTTAAGTTGAATTTAGAATAGATCAGCTTTTCTCTGTGACGGGATAGTCAACGAGACACGATGCTCGACTTCGGCTGTCGAATCAGGCTCCTTAGATCGAATTGTCGTCACCACCGCTACGTATTTTCCTCCTTTGTTTTAGTAGTTAAAATAGAATAGACTTTAATTGTCTTTGTGCAGTAGAACCATACAACGAAAGTTGCTTGTGCAAAAAAAAAAAGGGATAGCCTCTAAATCAATACTCACTTTCACACTCGCACAATAAATAAAATAAGAAAAATATAAAAAACATTATCAAGGCATCCAATATTGTCCCATTGCACATGATCCTTATCTAGAAAGTGCAGCTGTGCTGACTGGGGGGGCATAGTTGGTGCAGCTTCAACGTCTGCTTTACGTTCACCTAGTAATCTTTTCACAAACTTGTACATGCTTTGCAAGCAGTGCAACCATGCATTATTTAATTATATTTGGCATCACCGCTCCCCCCCTGTTTAGGAACCATTGCCTTACACATGGGGAATAATCCCAATTGGTTTGACACAGTGAGATATGAATATTTAAAATAAAAAGATAACACGCATTTGGATAAGCGCTTAATATTGGAAATGCATATTTATGTATTGAAAACGTGGGAACAGTGCATCCCTGTTGCCCTATTTCAGATCCTCTTTCAGTCAGTCCCAGTTTTAAAAATGTCCTGTTGTCTTCTGGTTCTCCGTCCATGAGCTCTACAACCTCACACACACTTAGATACACACACTCTAAAGCTGGCAGTGTACTCCACAACAACTCCAGATGCTCAGATATTTCTCTCTAAAATGTTGTTGCAAACAAATACGTACAAATAACTACTCATTCCACCACATTGTGTGTTCATTTGTTTAATCAGGATGTGCATTCGGTGCAGCATTTAAAACCAAATAAAGTGCTGTTATTTTGGTCACTAGCCCACCGTCTCCCCCATCTCTCCCCCAGGGTCCAGGCTCTCCCCGTGCTGCTGCTGGTGGAGAGGTTACTGTAGAAGAAATGTCGGAGCGGCTCAGCCAAACAGAGCTGCTCGTCACTCAGCTGAAGGAGATGATCCGGGAGAAAGATGCAGCACTTCGCTCCAAAGATGATCAACTTAAGGTGAGGACGGTCTTCTGTCTCCAGTAAAGAGGTGCGCTATTTAATGAGTTATCGCCAACTGAAAGGAAACTCCTCCATTATGATCACTGTTGAATAGGTCAGTGTCATTTTACACGTTGCACAGCAAAACGCAGTCAAGACTCATACTACTCTGAAAAGGAAACGCTGCGCTGCGACACGCTTCTTTCAGGTATTCACTTTTTAGGATTCTGCTGGAGCTGCTGCCACCGCGACCCGACCTCGGACAAGCGCTGCATGTTATCTAAATGAAAGTGCATTCTTTATGATCCTAGTTTTCAAAATATTAGCTGTGAATAAACTACAACTGCACTGAAGCCAAGCACAGCGGCTCTTCTGGATTTTCATGCTGATCCAGTCCCTCCAGAAAAAGAGTTTTTTTGTGATTGTTGCGGGCAAAAATCCTTGATTATGCGGCACGTTTTCTTAAAAAATGCGATGGAATATGCGGGATATTTATGCAATATTATGCGATGGAATTGCAGGAACTTAGAAAAAGAGGAAACAAAGTGATTCCCCCAACACCGTGTTCTCACTAGGCGTCACTTCATAACGTTCCCATGGCAACAGGGGAAAACGGCTGCTCTTGTGTGAAGTAAACGCAACATTTTTCATCTTTCTGCTGAGATATTTGTGACTTTTTTGCAACGAAAATGCGGGGATTATGAAATCATGCAAGCCCTGCATATTTTGCGCAGATATCGGCAATTTATACGGCGAAAGTTTGGCGTATTTGAGAAAATGCGGCATAAAAAATGCGGACTTTGGCTGATTATGCATTGAATTCTGCGATCGCATAATCACGTTTATCTGGAGGGAGTGGCTGGTTGAAAACTGTTTACTTCAGTCACTATGTATTTACAATACTGATATAACATTTTTTTTAATCTTTTTCTTATTTAATAGCACATAAAACATAACATTAACAGAAGAATATAACAGAATATGCAAGGGGAGGCTAACAGTCTTATCACGGGCCTCTTCTAGTTTTGATGAGAACAACTTTAAGATAACAATTTGAATACAAAACAGACATTATCCTGTAACAAAAAGTCACACGGATAAAAAAAATACCATGTGTTATGACATAAATGTATATTTAAATGTATTTTTCCTAGTACTGAATGGTACAGTGCATGCTCTGGGGCCTATCTGAGGGGGATTAGTATCTGCCAGAACCTGAGCCGGGCGCAGTTGGTCACATGAGTGATTGAATCTTATGATTCTGCTCCTGTTAGTCACTGAAAAAAACAACCCCTAGTTAACTATCAAACTGCCAGGTCAAAGTCTACTACGTTATAGTAACGACAGGAATGTGAGATTAGAGTTTAGCAGTGATATAGTCAATGTTTGGCGTAGGAGCTAGAAGAGTGCCAGTGTTTCCCTCTAGGTTGACTGCTGTAAGCCTAATTTATACTCGTGCGTAGAATCGACGGCGTAGACGCAGATGTGCACCTCTCGAAAAATGTAACTACGCGTCGCCGTGGCTTGGTAGCGTTGCATTTCCCCCCCGACTCATTTCCTGGTTCTCCTTCTCCATAAACAACATGAAATCAAGGAGAGGGGTAACTTCTCCTGCTGCAGGTTTCCCACCGTGGTCAGAAAGAACAGAGGAGACTCTTTGTTTCTCTCACTGTGGCTCTAGAGTTGCTACTCGCTCTAAAACACACTCCCCCCACACACACACACACACACATGCCGGCTCCACGCACACACCAGCGCACAAGTAAAAAACATGAGGTCACGGCGTAGGCCACGGCGAAAGCTTTGCGTGGAGCCTCCGCACAACCATAAAACCCCCTTTAGTCTGGCTTTAGAGGGTTAGGGTGGTTGGGTGTGTAGGTGCTGCTGAACGCTTTACAGTTTCTTCTTAAAGTTTCCACTCTTTCACATCGCCATGAATTGGATCCATCGCACATCACTTATAAATATAAAGAAAATATGTCACTTTTGAAACTGGTCTGCCTGTTAGGCCGGAGACAGACTGGCTGCGTGGCGTTTCAGTTGCGTGGCGGCTGCGTGGCGTTTTCTGTGTCTTTACACACCAGAAACGTGTCTGACGCGGCGCTGGTGCTGCCGCTGCCGCTGCTGCTGCTGCTGCTGCTGCTGCTGCTGCTGCTGCTGCTGCTGCTGAGCCTTGTCTGGACACATGTATGTTTCCCATTAATTTACTGCACTCCAGCAGTAGTAAACTTCATGTTAAACATAAATATATTCTGATCTGATTACAGCAAAGACAACATCAGCTATACAGTATCGACATTTAAAAATCGATAATTTTGAAAAAAAAATTACATTTATATCTGCAAGACTTTCAAGACTTTCAAACCTCAACATGTCATTTATTAATATGTATTTGTGTCAAAATGACATATAAACATCTTTTCCTATTCTATTTTGCCTGGAAACGCTTCCAACACGTCACGCAGCTGACACGCTCACGCCACGCATCCAGTCTCTGACCGGCCTAAGAGACAGACCTAAAAAAGATGCTGCGGGTCACAGGCGCTAACGACCGCGGCCTACGACGGCGGCGGCCTACGACGGCCCCTTTTAGACAAGCAGCTCGTATGTAAACACACTGACAAAATTCAGTCTCTCATGTCAGTGATTGTTATTCTATCCAGTCTGTGGGCGGCCTTAGTCCCGTCATTTCCTTACAAGCGATGTAGCATTTAAAAGGCTATTTTTTTTAAATGGAGTCTGGTGCAGTGTTCACTCTAACATAAAAAGCAACATTTCCTTCCTTCCAACAAACTTCACTGAGAACAACGAGGGCAGAACAGCATCACCGATCTGTTTTAACCGAATATTCTCTAGTCCAGCTCGGCTAAATACACCGAATCGGTCAGCACGTTAGCGTGTCGTTCGCTACAGAGCCTGTTTGTAACCGTTAGGCTACTGACAACGTTTCAACTTTAGCAATTTAGGTAACACGCTCGACTGTGCTGCTGTTACAGACTGGGAACAGACCGCAGCCGGTTGCCCCGTTTACGGTCTCTGTCGGCGGTACGTCGCTGAAGTTTATGGCGACTCCCGCTGCAGAATGAATATAGGAGAAAACACATATTTGGTGTTATTGTTTGAATAAAAAAAGAGTTTTCATTAGGCCTGTACAACTGTAGTGGAAACATTGACTGCAAACAGGAACATCCACTCCTCTGATTACACTACTATTCACCCGCCCACTTTTTGGCAGCATCTCCTCAATTGTTCCAGTAAGAACTGCTTCTGCACGTGTAACGTGCTGCGGCTGACAGGGGAACTACGCGCTTGACAGTATGTTACGTGGAACTTGAGGTGAAGAACAAATGTGTCTGTGTGACTCAGGTGGAGAAGGAGACATGCGAGTCCAAATTGTCGAAGCTGCGTCTTCAGAACAAGGCCAAGGTGACCTCCCTCAACTCACAGCTGGAGGAGCTGAAGAAACAACAGGGAGGTCAGGGCACGCCAACGCACGGCAAAAAGGTATACCACACGCACACGCACACACACACGCACACACACACACACACACACACACACACACACACACACACACACACACACACACACACTGTACATGAGAACACCTACAATGAATGCTGGAATTTCCTGTTTTACCATGACTTTATTTTAATCACAAAATAGTGAAAACATTTTGAAAAGACAGTTCAAAGAAGCTTCAAGCTCAGATAAAATCAGGAAAGGCTCTTCGATAAAATATGTTTTAAAAAGGGACGTAAAGGAGACCGCTAACTTGAATCTGCGGGCAGATTGTTCCAGATCCTCGGGGTCCTGATTGCGAGCGCTCTGTCCCCTTTAGTCTTCGGCCGGGCCTCTGGAAAAGACCTCAGCCTTAGTCTGGAGTGATTACAATTTCTGCCCCGAACGATCACAGAAACAAAGTAATCGAGAAAAACTATTATTTTTCACATTGCGTTTTGCAATTAAATTCTTATTTTGTCTTTTGTTCTGAATGGAGAAAAAAAAAAGGTGAAACAGGAAATGTATGAAGGGAAATTTCTCGTGATTATGATTTTTTTTTTTCCCATAATCGAGCAGCCCAACTCTTCAGTCCATTCATTGAGCAGTAAATGTTTGTTTTTTTACCACCAGGTGGCACAAAGGCTACCAAAGTCACTTTAAAACATATACAGTTGACTTATGGATAATACAACAGCGCATCTATTACAAAGTTCTCCTCCTCACCTACAAAGCTCTCAATAATCAGGCCCCTCCGTACCTCACAGACCTCTTACAGCACCGTCGCCCCTCCAGATGCCGTCGCTCAGCTGACTTAAACCTCCTCAGACCCATCACCAAATCAACCCACCGAACTTTGGGGGGCCGAGCCTTTGCAATAGCCGCCCCCACCCTCTGGAACTCACTCCCCATCCACATCAGAAACTCGGACTCACTGAACACCTATAAAAAAACTGCTCAAAACTCATTTGTTTCAATTGGCCTATCCATAATCTACAATAACACTCGTTTGTTTGTTTGTTTCTTTCTTTTGTTTGTAAAGCGTCTTTGAGTTCCATGTAAAGCGCTTTATAAAACTTATGTCCATCCATCGTCGTCCTCTTATCCGTGGTCGGGTCGCGGGGGGAGCAGCTCCAGCAGGGGACCCCAAACTTCCCTTTCCCGAGCCACATTAACCAGCTCTGACTGGGGGATCCCGAGGCGTTCCCAGGCCAGGTTGGAGATGTAATCCCTCCACCTAGTCCTGGGTCTTCCTCGAGGTCTCCTCCCAGCTGGACGTACCTCCACCTAGTCCTGGGTCTTCCCCGAGACCTCCTCCCAGCTGGACGTCCCTCCACCTAGTCCTGGGTCTTCCCCGAGGCCTCCTCCCAGCTGGACGTCCCTCCACCTAGTCCTGGGTCTTCCCCGAGGTCTCCTCCCAGCTGGACGTGCCTCCACCTAGTCCTGGGTCTTCCCCGAGACCTCCTCCCAGCTGGACGTCCCTCCACCTAGTCCTGGGTCTTCCCCGAGGTCTCCTCCCAGCTGGACGTCCCTCCACCTAGTCCTGGGTCTTCCCCGAGGTCTCCTCCCAGCTGGACGTGCCTGGACCACCTCCCTAGGGAGGCGCCCAGGGGGGCATCCTTACCAGATGCCCGAACCACCTCAACTGGCTCCTTTCGACGTGAAGGAGCAGCGGCTCTACTCCGAGCTCCTCACGGATGACTGAGCTTCTCACCCTCATCATCTCTAAGGGAGACGCCAGCCCCCCTCCTGAGGAAACCCATTTCGGCCGCTTGTACCCTGGATCTCGTTCTTTGGGTCATGACCTCCAGCCTTCATGACCGTAGGTGAGGGTAGGAACGAAAACTGACCAGTAGATCGAGAGCTTTGCCTTCTGGCTCAGCTCTCTTTTCGTCACAACGGTGCGATAAACTGAATGTAATACCGCCCCCCCGCTGCGCCGATTCTCCGACCAATCTCCCGCTCCATTGTCCCCTCACTCGCAAACAAGACCCCAAGGTACTTAAACTCCTTCACTCACTACTTCGCTATATGAAACTTATGTATTATTATTAATATGTTAGCAAATGTGAAATTTGAGACGTGTTTCTGGTCTTCTGGCAAATGTAGTTCAATGTGTGCGTGATTTGTTTTGTTAGCGTTGTCTTTGTGTTTTCTCTGTAGGGGTGTGCGTGTTAGCGTTGTCTTTCTGCTTCCTCTGTAGGGGGCTTCAGAAGGAGCAGGAGAGCATGCCAGTCGGGGCAAGATTGTCTTGCTGAAGAAAAAGGTGGAGGAACTGGAACAGCAGCTTGCACACAGACAGGAGGAACTGGAACACAAGGTGAAGTATCTTCATGCACAGCAAATTGAGATGGATTTGTTCGCCTAATAGGCTCATGTATAGGCGACGTTGTTTCGCTCGAGGATCACAAAGAAGGGCTGCAAAGTGACGGGTGGAACATTTATTATAAATACTTTTTGTTATGGATTAAAACAAGTTAAGCCCAAAAGGACCAATTAGAATAGGCTTTTCATCTTCCTGTCTTGTTAGTTCAGTCCACTCTCTTGTGACTTGTTATAGTTGGTGTGTGTGTGTGTGTGTGTGTGTGTGTGTTATGCACCACATATCTGAAACAAACTCCCAGAAAACTTGAGATCTGCTCCGACTCTTAGTTCTTTCTGCCTTTTTAAATAGAGGAGTTTGATTTGATGGTTGGTGCATAAGCAAACATATTTAACATAAATATGAAATGAAGAACTTGGGATAACTTATCTATATCCTGCACTGCAAAATAGCAGCATTTTAATTAGTCATTCTACTGTTTAATTTGCCTTTTTTTCTTCCAGAGGAAAGAGGTCGAGTTACAGCGGCAGCGGGGCGAGGAAATGGACGCCATGCTGACAGAGAGGGACAGGAAGCTGGCGGAAAAAGAAGCCTATATCGTTCACCTGCAAACAGCACTGGCAGGAGATCAGCCCATCGCACCTGCACCACAACAAAAGGTCACACGCCTCTCAATAACATCATCTTTCAACTCTTTCACATCTTGGGTTTACAGTATTCTCAGGCTGTCATTCATTTTAAGTTCAACCCAAAATTCATCTATGCTTTACTTCCTCAGGTGGCAGAGGACAGTGGAGCGATGCAGGAGCTGCAGCTGCTGGTGCAAAGCCTGACCAAGAAGGTGGGAGATGGGGAGGAGCGCTACAGTTTGCTGCAGGAGCAGTCTGACAGCCTCAAAGAGCTGCTGGTCGCAGAGAAGGAGCAGTACATTCAAAAGGAGACCATGTACAAACAGAACGTACGTTTCACTCAGGCCCACGTCCACACGAAGGCGTATTTTGATGCAAACGCACATCTTTTGCATCGTTTTAGGCCGATTGTCCACGCACTTTTTTGAAACCTGGTCCCAGGGTGAATAAAAAAAAAAAAGCCGGCTCATGTTTGGCTTCGTCTGAACGGCGAAACCGCATACGTGCGTATCGATGATGTCATCCCCACACACCACGGCCTCACAGCTGACTGCCTTCAACCCAGCTGACGGCTCTAGCAGGGACGCAACGCTGCTTATACAGTGGAAGTAGAGAATTTATCAACTAGCTCGCTAATCTGTCTGCTCATCAACTCCTTGAACGGATTATAGTAACTGTTAGCACCGCTTATTGTAGAAAGGCTACCGCAAGAAAAACGTGTAGGTAGATTATCAAAAAGACATCGGATCATTGATGTTTGTTTGACTGCCGATGTTAGCTAGCAGAGCTAACGTTAGCTCGCTAGCTAGCACGCTAACGTTAGCTCTGCTACCTAGCGCGCTGCAATCATGTCCGATAGCAGACAGAATTGCAAAATAGAAAGCAATCCAGCAGCACATTATACAATGTAACGTTTTCTAGCGGTGGCCTTTATATAACGAGCAGTGGAGAAAGTTATTAAAGTCTAGTCCATGGATGTGTTAAAAGAACTATGGTATGTTATGAAAGGAAGTGGAAGTGACTGAAGGCTGCTCTTCTTCTTCATTTCGTTAATTTCTGGCTTATGAAGTAGCGTGTTGAGTCATTTACAGATGGATTCATGTGGACGTGAATTTTGTTGAACCGAATCCAGGGAAGACGGATGCGTTTTCATCCTGACGTCTTCGTCTGGATGGGGCCTGAGTTTCTACTCTGGCATATATCTGCCTGGTTGCACGGGAACATTGTGTTGAAATGAAAAGTGACAGCCCTACAACACAGAACATGCAGAATTAATGAGTAAATAAAAACGGTATTTCTTTAAATAGAGGAATTCAGACTCTGTTGTTGTACTGCTGAATTCATCCTGTTAGAGTATAGTTAGTATGGCTGCAACTAACGATTACTTTCATTGTCGATTAATCTGTTGACTATTTCTGGATGAATGGATTAGTTGTTTTTGTTTCTAAAATGTCAGAAAATGGTGAAAAATGATGATCAGTGTTTCCCAAAAGCCCAAGATGACGTCCTCAAATGTCTTGTTTTGTCCACAACTCAAAGATCTTCAGTTTACTGTCACAGAGGAGAGAAGAAACTAGAACATATTCACATCTAACAAGCTGACATCAGAGAAGTTTATCTTCTTTTTTTCACAAAAAAATGACTCAAATTGACGATTA
This sequence comes from Gymnocephalus cernua, assembly GCA_023631565.1. Taxonomy (NCBI): domain Eukaryota; kingdom Metazoa; phylum Chordata; class Actinopteri; order Perciformes; family Percidae; genus Gymnocephalus; species Gymnocephalus cernua. The sequence continues at coordinate 42,084,698 of CM042426.1, read as the reverse complement.
ATTAATTATCAAAATCGATGCCGATTCATTTAATAGTTGACGACCAGCGGATTCATCTTTGCAGCTCTAGTTGTCTGTGTTTGTTATGAGAAGTGCTGCTATCTCGTGTCTGATGTTGTGCCCTGTGTTTGTCTCTTTAGATCCAGACATTCAAAGACATCATTATTCAGAAAGATAACCAGCTGCTGGAGATCAACCAGATGCACGAACAGGAGCTCTTCAAGCTGGCAGCGAAGTCTGACGCCAGTGCAGACTTGGAGCAGGTAGTGACAACACGCTGCATTTATAAGGCCGGCTACACGCTGGATGCGTGGCGTGAGCGTGTCAGCTGCGTGGCGTGTCCGTTTTTGTTCCGGCTTCCATGTTACCAGGTTAGAGCGTGCACGCTGCCTGCGTGACGCGCACGTCTCTGGCGCGGCTCGAGCCACGCCGAAAACACGTGCATGCTAGAAATAGAACTTGGGTTGAGTTGGAAGCGTTTCCAGGCAAAATAGAATAGGAAAAGATGTTTATATGTCATTTTGACTGGAAAGCCTCGAGGTTTTTGACATAAATGCAGATATAAATGTAATTAAAAAAAATAAATAATACATAATTATCGATTTTCAAATATTGCACCTGTCAATACAGAACCAAATATTCTGGAGCCTATTTCACCGTCAATACTGCCGACGTCTCTGCTGTAATCAGATCAGAATATATTTATGTTTAACATGAAGTATACTACTGCTGGAGTGCAGTAAACCAATACATGTGTACAGCAGCAGCAGCGCCGCGTCAGACACGTTTCTGGTGTGTAAAGACATAGAAAACGGCACGCAGCTGACACGCAACAGAAACGCCACGCTAACGCCACGCAGCCAGTGAGTAGCCGGCGTAAATGAGTCAGTGAGGAAACACTTAACTTCTGTTAGTTCACAGAGTCTTACCCCCAATTTATACCGGCTGCGGAACGGCTCCGAAACGTCGGCGGAGTCAATCGGTTTCCATTCTAGTCAATGTGTGTATTTCCACCGACTGCGTAACGTCTGCGTTCGACTCCGGCACAGCGGCGGCGGTCCGCAGCCCTCCGGATCAGATACGCAGAGCTTCTATTTTTGCCGGACGCCGGAGAGCTCCGCAGCAATTCAGCACACGGCAGATAATGCGGGACAGGAAGTCGAGCACAGAAACAAAATAAAACATCCGGTTAATTTTCAAAATAAAATACACCGTGCTCATGGCGGATCATATTTCCCTTGACAACACAGCACGGAGTTGTTTCCCCTCGACTCCTCTGGATGGAAACAAACTGTTGGTGGTTTTGTGGTTCTATTCTGCGTGAATTCGCGAGATCTCGTGGTTCCTCGTGACTACAGCTGTCGGTCCTGGCCGCAACAAATCCGGATCCGGTGGGTATTGACGGACGGCGGAGCACGGAGACGACGCGCGGTACGGCCGTTCCGCAGCTGTTCTGCAGTTGGTGGAAATCAGCGGTTATGTATCGTCTTTATGATATTGTTACTGTACAAGTATGTAAGTGAACAAAGATCAAATATGTATTTCTGTTCTAAGCAACGGACGAGTGTCTTACCATCAACTCACATGTTTCCATGCAACACATGGATTATAAGAAGTATTCTGTGTTTGTTTGTCTCCTTTTCAGCTTTTGAAGGCCCTAAAACAGAAGCTCCATGAGAAGGAGGAGGTGCTGCTGGGTAAAACGCAGGTCATTGACGTTCTCCAGGGAGAGGTGGACGGCAGGGACCAACAGATAAAGGTCAGGAGCAACACCTCGTTTTGTGGCGACGTGCTCGGCCTTTATGATGCAGAGATATGGAGCGTGTTCTCCCTAGATATATGTTAGAGACGTTCCTTCGCTCCTCTTCAACTGTTAAGTCAAATGACGCTGACCCTTCATATTTTGTTACATTGTAGGACTGCAGTGCACAATATGAGGAACATATTTCATTGCGATTATTTTGACCGATATTGCGTTTGCGATATGATTCACAATATTGAAAAATAATAAAATAACAGAAAATGATTATAGTGTGATTTTTTTGCGAGGATCTGTACCTGTTGCGGCTGTAGCACTGCAGTTACCAAATGTAATTGTTACCTGGCGAGTAGAAATAATTGTGTTAGTGCGCCGCTTATTGTATTTTACGTGTGGAAGAAGAAGAATAAAATCATTGCAATACAATCTCGAGCGCGTCACAGTGTGCAATTGCATCTCTCAGCGTTTAGTCCCTCGCGGCAGCACTTTGTTTGACTGCTTACAGCAGCAACATTAGTCAGTAGAAAGTGTGTCGCTCCCAGGCTCACCCCCTCTCTGTCAAAGCCCAAGAAACCCAGGCGCTACAGGTGAAGAAAAACATACAATCACTTCTTCTCAAACCGCCATGAAAACGCCCACCACCTACAACAGACAACATACAATATGTGGCTCCTGCAGTACCAAACAAAGATTTTTTTCTTTAGTCTGTAGGATATAATTTGTAGGCTGGGTTGTTTCTGCAGCACCACAATCCAGTCCCTCCAGAAAAACGTGATTATGTGATCGCAGAATTCAATGCATAATCAGCCAAAGTCCGCATATTTTTGCGGGGGGGGCGCATTTTTTCAAATACGCCGCACTTTCGCCGCATAAATTACCGATTTCCACGCAAAATATTCGGGGCTTGCATGATTTCATAATCCCCGCAATTTTCGTTGCAAAAAAGTCACATATATCTCAGCAGGAAGATGAAAAATGTTGCGTTTACTTCACACAAGAGCAGCCATTTTCCCCTGTTGCCATGGGAACGTTATGAAGTGATGTAATGTCGCCTAGTGAGAACACGGTGTTGGGGGGGAATCACTTTTTTTTCTCCTTTTCATCAAACCGCAGTTTTTGCAATTTCCCGCCATTTTTGCAATTTCCCGCCATTTTTGCAATTTCCCGCCATTTTTGCAAGTTCCCGCCATTTTTGCAAGTTCCCGCAATTTCATCGCATAAAATTGCATAAATATCCCGCATATTCCATCACATTTTTTAAGAAAACGTGCCGCATAATCAAGGATTTTTGTCCGCAACAATCACAAAAACACCTCCTTGTTTTTCTGGAGGGACTGACTACTTTATTCAGAATGGTTAGACACATATTCTGCCTTTAATAAATGTTGCGCACCCCCTGCGATTTTGATAAAATTGTGATTAATTGTGCAGCCCTGTTTACATTCCTGCCTCTTCATCGTCTTTTCTCCCCCCCGACAGGAGCTCGCAGAGCGGCTGCGTCGACTGCACGTAGAACGAGAGAGCCTGGAATCCAAGATGGAGGCAGAGAAGCATGTGATGCGAGCGCAACTCCGCGACCTGATGGAAAAGCAGCAGGCGGAGGTGCAGCGAATGGCTGAGCAGCATCAGGCACAGATGGACCAAACGCAGCAGGATCTCCTGGGGCAGCTGCAGGAGCTGAGGATAGCGGCACCATCGCCCAGTCAGGAGGCCACAGGAAGTGGAAGCACGCCCGCAGATTCAGCCTCCATCCAAAGGATCGCTGAGCTGGAAGGTTGGTGGTTCCTTATTTTATTTACTCACCCGAGCTGGGACGAAATGCTTTAGTCCCGATTTGATTCTTTCACGATACATGGCGGCTGATTAGATTTGTGTTATTGCGATTCGATAGTCAGTCCCTCCAGAAAAACACAGAGTTTTGTTGTGATTGTTGCGGCAAAAATCCTTGATTATGCGGCACGTTTTCTTAAAAAATGCGATGGAATATGCGGGATATTTATGCAGTTTTATGCGATGAAATTGCGGGAACTTGCAAAAACTACAGTTTGATGAAAAAGAGAAAAAAAAGTGATTCCCCCCCAACACCGTGTTCTCAGTAGGTGAAATGACGTCACTTCATAATGTTCCCATGGCAACAGGGGAAAATGGCTGCTCTTGTGTGAAGTAAACGCAACATTTTTCATCTTTCTGCTGAGATATATGTGACTTTTTTGCAACGTAAATGCGGGGATTATGAAATCATGTAAGCCCCGCATATTTTGCGTGGAAATAAGAAATTTATGCGGCGAAAGTGCGGCGTATTTGAAAAAATGCGGCCCCCGCATAAATATGCGGACTTTGGCTGATTATGCATTGAATTATGCGATCACATAATCACATTTTCCTGGAGAGTATTGTGATTTTTTTTTTCTCCCTTTTAACAAACAAAGTTGAATAATACACTTTAAGAGACAATATATCACGAGACATATTTTAAAAAAGTATTGATTTCTAAAGAGAATGCACATCACATGTCAGTCAGTCTGACATTTATTTCATTTGTAAAGAAGAACATAAGCTCTCATCTTTGTACTGTATGTGTAATTGTTGTCTAGCTCAGTGTGTGTTTTTCTTTTCTTCTTTTTGAGCGGCGCTGCTCGGGAACGCAAAATGAATTTCAGTGTAAACTGACAGTAAAGTTGCATCGTATCGCACAACGTGTATTTTCTGCATCTTCTGCCTTCGCTCTGTTTTGCTGGAAACAGATATGATGTCGTCGCTGTCAGCCGTACCGTATCAACAGAATATATTTAGGTGAATCATTGGTAAAATCAATAAATAAATATATATATATAAAATAAATTCTAGGGAAAAGAATCAATTTTAAAAATGGTCGCAAATAATATAGTACATACAAGCTCTAATATTCAGTCTCACTGTTTCCAGAAGAAATACAGAAGAAATGTCATGGTGGTTTAAGACAGTCGTGTATTTATAGTAAAAAAAAAAACAGTAAAGAAAGGAAGTCAAAAATGTTTGACAACACATTAGAGCGTTTTTGTTTTTTGCAGATGTTCAACAGAAAATACCCAGAATAACCAGACCAGTTTAAACTGATTTTCACCCAGTTTTTAAGCCAGCATCTATCCAAAAGTTGTGTTTTTAACTCCAACAAGACACAATACACCCAGATCTTTGGTATATTAAATTGTATACATGTGTAAAATATGCACAAATACAACAATAAAACAATGAGGCCTATTAATCGTAATTAGGGCTGGGACGGTATGGATTTTTTCTTACCGCGGTTGAAAAGCAAGAAATTCCCGCGGTAGAGCGGTATACCGCAACCCCCTTACAATACTACTTGCGAGAATGGCAGGGTGCCTTAAGTGAGTGACGTCAGTGCCCGCGTGGTCGCGCAAGGAGAGCGAGCGGTAACGGAGAGTAGCCTATGAGTGCCGCTGTGAGGAAAAGAGAGGAAAAAGAGATAGAAAAGATGATGTAAAATGAGTTAAAAGTGAACAATAACTAGAGCTTCTCAAGACACAGTGGCTTTATCTGTTGTCAATACTGCCGGTAAAGTGAATGGTGTTATCCCCGAAAAAGCATCGGCTTAAACCTTACAACATATGTTGCAGCCGTAGACTGTATTAAAAGATTGCAGCACAGTGTTTCCATTTCAGCTCAATGTGAGAGTCTTTACTGAGTTTTGCTGGCATTTAGGGCCACAATGGTTTCTCTCGTCTCCGTTGATCCATTCCACAGACAGTTCAGAAAGATCTTTTGTCAATAAATAAGCTGTGGCACCCAGGTTGTGGCACCCAGGTTGTGGCACCCAGGTTGTGGCACCCAGGTTGTGGCACCCAGGTTGTGGAACGCCTTGCCTCCTTCCACACGCTGTTTGGACTGTGTGGAAAATTTTAAAACCCAGTTAAAAACCCTTCTTTTTAAAGAGGCTTTTAACTAGACTGTAGGGTGGCTAGGCCGGTCTAATGTGTACTTCTGTCCTTTTGATTAGGCACTGTAATGTTTTTCATAAATGTTGTGTATTCTTCCTTTTGTTGTGAAGCACTTTGTGATTTTTATCTGTGAAATGTGCTATAGAAATAAATTTTACTTACTTACTTACTTACTAAAGTAAAATATAAATAACATAGTTTGCCGACAGTGCCGAGTGCAGCCCGTCTAGCAGCTGAGCAGACGGAGAGCAGAGAGGGCGACTCGGCAGTTCGCCAACTTGCTGCTGTCTCTACCAATATAAGCTGCTCTGTTTTAGGCTACGAAACGTGCATGCAGGCTGAAATTCAACCCTGCCGTTTTATCAGGATAAAGCTATAAACAGAAGGAACTCCGCTAGCTGCTAGGCTAATGTTTAATGGTAAACACTGCAGCTTGTTAAGCTAGTTAATGTGTCTACCTCAGCTGAGAAATGCACGGTAGGAAAGGCAAAGACATTTATCCAAAACAAGACATTACACAGGTTGGTACTCTCGCCTATATAGGAATAGTCAACACGATCATGGAGCATTGCGCTCCCCAACTCTCGAAAGGTCGGATTTGCTCCATCGCTACATGGTTTTGTTTAGAAAACCTTGAATCCATGTGAGACACAATGTCATCAGACACAATCCATGTCAGTAGAATCAGTGAATCCCATGTGATTAGACACAACGTGCACACATGTGCAGGCCAATGTTTTTTTTGCGGTAGTGATGACGGTGACGAGCTCAGACCCGCGGTAGACGTCACATGACTGCGGTATTACGGTAATGCGGTAACCGTCCCAGCCCTAATTGTAATGGCAATACAAAGAAATCTGTGGGATGTCTTTAGAAACCATGTTTACCTTCCCACAGCCTTGAATATCACAGTTCCATCTGACTTTCTCTCTCTTCGTTTGTTGCAGCCCAAGCAAAGCAGAAAACGGACGAAGCGAGCAGATCAGAGGCCAAGTTCCTGAAAATGAAAGCCTGGTCTAAATCTCGCATCAGACAGCTGGAAGAGGAGTTGAAGAAAAGCCATGTGAGACCGTGACAACATGTTTAGATTAGGGCTGCAGCTATCGATTCTTTTTGTAATCGATTAATCTAGAAATTAATCGATCGATTTATCGGATACATGTTTTTGCGTTTTGAAACAACCAAAACAAATAGTGCATAACGAAAATGATGTGGCTGTAAAATGATCAAGCATTTGGCTTTTATTTCTCAAAAGAACAGAACAGAGGTATTTATTCCAACTCCAACATTTGGCAATTTAATATAATTAAGTTTCATGCTGTAATCTCGCCCTGACATCAAAGTAAATATCTGTTTTATGTAGATTTCTACACCTGCAGCATTTACCATTAGGCTACCAACAAATAATATAGAATTTCTGGGGTGAGCCTGTTTGCTATGGTAACCTAGCAACCTGTGTGTGTGTGTGTGTGTGACGTTTTTTTTTTTAGGCTATACTCTCCTGCAATTGAACGTGAATAAGTTTACTACTTAAAAACATCAAAGCTAAACATCATATCTAGTCAACCCGCATCACGACATCGCTACAAATACAGTATGTCATTGTCATATGTCAGTAAGTCGTAGGAATTTAACGAGGCTTCGAGGCAGAGTTTTTGCCTCGAGGAATTTTTGTAATCAAGTTACTCGAGTAACTCGATGAATCGTTTCAGCCCTAGTTTAGATGCTTAGTTATTATGCTCCTTGCTAGAGATTCCTTGATATTTATTTCTCTCAATTAAAATGCACACCCAGTAGATGTTAATGTGACATCAAAAGCATGTTTTTCTTTTTAATTGATCCAAAAGGAATTACAGGAAAACTCTTCTACAGCGTGTCAATGTCCACTCAACAGTATAAAACGCATCAAAAGGAGGAAGCAAGAATAACTCTTCTTAACAAGGCTGCAAAGGATAAAAAACAACTTTATTTAGACCCATTTAAAAGATGTTTATTTTGTCCCCTTTAGGCTGGAGGTGCCCCCCCAGACCTGACTGCCCTGCGGAGTCGTATCACAGCACTGGAGGAGGAGAGAGAGGAAAACATCTGGAAAGTGGAACAATATGAGGAGCTCAAAGCAAAGAACGGTACCGAAATCCAACCTGAGTGCCTTCTGCTTTATCCCAACACATATTTTCTTCAAATTTCATTCCCCTACTGTCTTATATTCAGTAGTATTGGAGTTAAACCAGTCCATCCAGAAAAACGTGATTATGCGATCGCAGAATTCAATGCATAATCAGCCAAAGTCCGCATAAATTGCCGATTTCCAGCGTGCATGATTTCATAATCTCCGCATTTTTGTTGCAAAAAAGTCACATATATCTCAGCAGAAAGTTGAAAAATGTTGTTTACTTCACACACGAGCAGACATTTTCCCCTGTTGCCATGGGAACGTTATGAAGTGATGTAATTTCACCTAGTGAGAACCCGGTGTTGGGGGAATCACTGTTTTTCCCCTTTTTCATCAAACAGCAATTTTTGCAATTTCCTGCCATTTTTGGTGTTGGGGGAATCACTTTTTTTTCTCTTTTTCAAGTTTTTCAAGTCTTTTTGCAAGTTCCCGCAATTTCATCGCATAAAATTGTATAAATATCCCGCATATTCCATCGTGTTTTTTAAGAAAACGTGCCGCATAATCAAGGATTTTTGCTCGCAACAATCACAAAAAACTCTGTGTTTTTCTGGAGGGACTGGTTAAATAAGGCGCCCAGGTAGCTCACTTGGTTGAGCATGCGCCCTATGTACTAAGGCTCAGTCCTTACCGCAGTGGCCCGTGTTTGATTCTGACCCATGCATGTCACCCCCTCTCTCTCTCTCTCTCCCACTGTACTGTCTTCAGCTGTCCTATCCATTACAGCCCAAAAATAAGCTTTAAAAAAAAGAAGAATTTGAGTTAAATCTGCACTGTCACTGGTAGCTGTAATGCCAAAATTAACATTGTGTGTTTGATGCTTTCTGCAAGACATGCTGGAGACTAAGCTGGTGGTATACGAGGAGCAACAGAGGACACTACAAGCAGACCTGGAGCAGTTCACCAAGAGGGCCGCCTCTCAGGTCAGGGATTAGGGATGCTTCTTCTGACTGATCATTAACCTACAGGCAGGCAACGGAGTCCCAGTTCACCCGTTCAGGAGGCTCAGGCATACTTTCCCCTTGTTCTGGTCGTGCTGCCGTGATATTCCGTGCATTGCCAGGGACGCGTGCTGCCACTTTCCTGGAACCGCTTGCGCGACCGACGCAAGTCCAGACAGCTTTTATGTCCGAGCTCGGATCTACCTGTGAGGCTGTCAGCTGTGCGTCTGCCTGGCATACTCTGTGTGTAGGACGGACGATTTAACCCGCTATACCCAGTCCCTCCAGAAAAACGTGATTATGCGATCGCATAATTCAATGCATAATCAGCAAAAGTCCGCATATTCGCCGCATAAATTGCCGATTTCCACGCAAAATATGCGGGGCTTGCATGATTTCATAATCGCCGCATTTTCGTTGCAAAAAAGTCACATATATCTCAGCAGGAAGATGAAAAATGTTGCGTTTACTTCACACAAGAGCAGCCATTTCACCCTGTCACCCTTTTTGCAAGTTCCCGCAATTTCATCGCATAAAATTGCGTAAATATCCCGCATATTCCATCGCATTTTTTAAGAAAACGTGCCGCATAATCAAGGATTTTTGCTCGCAACAATCACAAGGGACTGTGTAGAGGAATGTGTCATGCACTATATTGCGCCGTGGGTCGCAGATAAACTTATTTTAGATTCCTCTGCACATATTTTGAGAGAATTAACGATAAAATGAAGTTGACTTTACTTGACGTAGCGCCGTCCGGCAGAGAGCAACAACAAAAGAAAAAAAGAGCTTTAAATGCAACTTGCTAGTGCAAAGTGAACACTAGCAAGTTCACTAGCAGTTGAGATGTAGATTATATATCTATTTTTCTCTTATCATGCAAAAAACATCCCTGCCTTTGTCTACAGTTACCTGCTTATTGCTGGTCTCCTGTGACTCTCCGCTCCTTCTTGTCTTAGGCAAGTGAGTCAGGCAGTGCCGATGACACTCAGAGCCAGGTGCTGGAGTGGCAGGAGATGGTAGCCGAGGCGGTCAGCGCCAGGGACCGGGCCAAGGAGGAGAAGACTGTCATGGCCCTCCGCATTAGCCACATGGAGGAGGAAAGAGAGGGTAAGGCTGTTGCTGGAGGATGACACAAACTCAAAAGGCTCAGGTTGTTTGTCTCCTCTAGATAACCAGGACGAACTAGCAGGGTCTGGCCTGGCCTGTCGTTTATATTGTATAAAAAAAATCACACAAAGATGTTGTTATTTTCTTTATCTGCGCATATTTGCCTGATGCACACCTAATCTGCTTAGAAAATCTCACACACGGCCTTTGCTCATGCTTAGTAAGTTTCATTAATATGGAAAAAATGCCTTTAAGTAATCAAAATGTGATTGATAACTGCAAGAGACATTGCTGTGTGTATGATGCTGCACATGCACATTTAATCAAATCAAAGGTATCTGTGTTTTCTTTAATATACTGTAATTTAACTTGCGGCCAATTTCCTTCTTAAACCCAAATTTCCATTCTTTTCACTTTTTAATTGCCATAATTATCAATAATTCTGTCATCCTTAAACTGAATTATTAGTTTATGGATATGATAACTACGCTTGAAATCAATAGTTTTAAGTATCTAATGAAATAAACTATTACTGTTTGAGCCAGGATTATAACCAGCATTTATTTTTAATACCATACAAACTTCATTAGCGTTGCATGTCTGTCCGTCCTGGGAGCGGGATCCCTCCTGTGTTGCTCTATTTTTCCTGGTACGTTTAGGGCTTAGGGTTGGCAACCTTTCTTTATATGACGTGCCATTTTTTTAAAACTTGTTTTTGATCAGTATGCCACATGAACGTTAGGCCTGCCATTATCTACCAAGCCCACAGTGAAGAAGGCAATGAGTACTAGCCAATCAGAGGCAGAGTAGGGCAGGCCTTCGCGTAATTCGGATGGGGGTAAAAGTCAATTAAACTACTGTAAATAACCGGCACTGCACCTCCCAATGGTTGTGAAAGAGGTCATGTGGCATGAGAAGGCACTTCAACATTTCCAAAACAAATCTCTTAGACAACGGTTAAGCTGCCACACGCATGCTTAAAGGTAAAATGGAGGATTTCCCCAAATTTTAGAAAATGTAAATGTACTGTATTTATATAGCGCTTTCTCCAGTCTTAACAACTACTCAAAGCGCTTTACATAGTACAGGAACCAGTCACCATTCACACACACATTCACACGCTGCGGCCGCGTCTGCCATACAAGGCGCCACTAGCTCATCAGCAGGCAACTAGGGGTTCAGTGTCTTGCCCAAGGACACTTCGACGTGGGACTACAGGGCTGGGGATCGAACCACCAACCTTCCGATTGGCAGGCGAACACTCTACAACTGAGCCACATCCGCCCCAAGAAAAGAACCGCCCTCTCCACTTTTTGGAAAAAATGCACATGCGCAACACCCTACCTGCTCCCGAGAGGGAACGCCTGTTAAACGTGTGCACGAGAGAGCGTGCACAAGCCTAGTTCTCCTCGTGCACGCTCTGTTTACAAGTTGCTGTCGGCATGGCTCTACAAGCCGACTTTCCAAAAGAAGATTTGCACTTTTCCCACTATGTCAGACTCGCCACCGGTAAGTGGAAATCTATTTAGGACAAGCATCTCTATAGCTAACGTTAGCACGCTACAGGCCAACAAACAAGCTATCGCCGAGAGCGGGGGGGGGGGGGGGGGGGCAGCGCCAGCGGTCAGAGGCTTTTATATACCGTCTATGGTCGGAGGCCGTGGCCGTTTGCTCGCTGACCTGTCAGGGCACGTACGACGGCGTCACGTAAACATATCCCAGAATGGTTTATTGTTTTTAAATTTTATTTGATAGGGACAATGCACATTAATGAACATCTGCATTGAGACAACAAAAACAGACGTAAACATGCCGGATTATAGCCACAGGGCTAATTTACATCCGTAGTCCCTAGACAAATTACAGAAATACACAAATTATAACATACAAATCCAAAAAAAATAAAAAAAATAAAAACAATACAAAAATGAATAAGTACAGGCAACAGAAAATAGTCACTTAATGGTTACAAGACTGGTTTGCTTTAAGCCACACTTTGAGTTTGGTTTTAAATATTATTAATGAATGATTGACAACTAGGAGGACCAATAGTCTTGATGATCCACCCGGAAAAAGACAATCCTCCACTATACCTTTAAGGTTGCTGACACCTGAATTAGAGGGACAGAGGATGGAGGATGTCATATGATGGACAGATCCTCCTGATTTTTGATACTGGGCTGTATAAATAACAGGTACTTCACGTCAGAGGCTGTAGTTTGTGGTGCTGTTTAATTCTATTGATTTATACTGTGAGGTGTTTCTAATATTTCGTCTACCCTTGCAGATATAAATACCTAGAAACATATCTCAGTATAATGCTATAAAATTCACTTCAACCCAATCAAATGGCAAATTCATAACTCCTTTTTATTTTGTCCTAATCCCCTCTAGGGTTGGGTATCGATACCTGGTGCTGATACGGCACCGGTGCCTTAACGAAAGGTATCTACCGGACCGAATAGCAACGCAGATTTCGGCGCCTCATTTTGGTGCCACTTAAATGTCTTCGCTGCTCTCTGATGCTCCGAAACGGACGTTACAGCCAACAGAAACATCGCTGCATGTGACGCTAGTTAACACTAGACTTGTCAGTAGGTAACGTTAGCCTACTGTTAGCTAGCAGCTGGTTTAAAGTGTAACTCTCGCCAAAATGCATCCTAGGGTCTTTTTTTAGTTAAAAGTATATTTAGGACAGAAGCGCCACTTTTAAGATTGACCGTATTCTTGTTTTTGGGTCAAATGGCCTTTTGAATGGGAGAGCTAGGGGCACTTTTATGCTAGCCTCAAAATATCTATTTTTAACCACTAAGAAGACTCGACACAACATGAGACTTTGCTCCGAGTGTCTCCAGGAGATCTACACATTAACTCAGCATTGAGAACATTGTTTGTGGACCCAGATTTACTAAAAAGAAAGGTTTTAACAACTCACCGTAGCTCTTGTTGTTTCCGGTCGCCGTCGTCTCGGCAGTCAGAACGAGTCGATATCAAAACAAGTATCAACAGATTTAGTATATCCCTTGTGCTCCGGTGTAGTTAAAGGGATACTTCACCGCTGGAAAGCTGAATATATCTTTAAATTGGGTCACTTATGTAGCAGAAATGTGAAAAAAAAAATTAATTGGTGCCTTCTAGGCCGAGAAAAGCCAGAAAATGTGTTTTTGGCTCATATGGACGAAAGACACCAAATCCCAGAATGCACTTCGCTTCGCTGCTTTGAGTCCACTCCCAAGCCACGCCTACCGCTTGACAGACAGACAGACAGTGAGGCAATCGACGATTTGTTATATCCCTTGTGCTCCGGTGGAGTTAATGTGTAGAGCTCCTGGAGATACTTGGAGCAAAGTCTCATGTTGTGTCGAGTCTTCTTAGTGGTTAAAAATAGATATTTTGAGGCTAGCATAAAACTCACGTACATTCACAAATAGACCCTAGGTTGCATTTTGGCGAGAGTTACTCTTTAAACAGTTAAAATGCCGACAACTAAACAGTGTAAAGTGTGACTGTATTTCACTGTAGAGGCGGGACGTCCAACAACAGTCTGCCGCTGCCGTTGTCGGAAAAACAACACAGACGGTGCGTTCGCTTGAAACTCGCCTCGCCAGCCTTGTCGTCTACTCAGTTATTTGTAAAATACCCTTTTCATTTTGACCATTAGACATTAGACCGTTACAAGACTTAGCAATAAACCAGCCGTTCATGTTCATCGTTTTGTGCTAGCGTTTTATCACCGGTATCGCAAATAATCCAAGCGGTACCCAACCCTAACCCCCCCGTCACCACCACCACCATCTACACCTCCACCGTGTTGTGTAGCGGCGAGAGTTTGTTTTACTGTTTACCACGTGTCCTCTGTTGTCTGACTGAACATTATTTTCTTTTTCTTATTTTTTCCCCTCCCGTCCTCACTGTTGTTAATGGGGAGCATTTTGGTTGAGCTGCCTCCCATCTCATGGACCTCTCCTCCCCCCCCCCCCCCCCCCCTACTCCTCCCCCCTCTCCTGCCCCTGTTCCAGGGATGGGAGCAGCCATACAGAACAGTTTCCCATCAGTTTTGTGCATGCAGGCTCCGCCCCCAAAACCTCCAGTGTGGCTCGTGCTCACTGTACTGCCCGCAGCTCCTCTGGATTGTCCTCTTTGGCGGGGTGAGCTGCAGGCAGTACAGTAGCAGGCCGCACGTTAGAATCTGCCATTCTGTTTCTCTTCCGTTCCTCCCCCCTCTCCTGTGTTGTTCCTCTTTTCCATTCCTTCACCCCTCTCCGTTCTTCTGTCCTACTGTTTCTTCTTTCTTTCCATCCTTTGATTTCTGGTGTGGCCGTACCAAAATATATTTGGAATAACCCACAAATAATAACATCCCGTGATCAGATGATCAGGTGATCAATGAAATAACCCTTCTTTTGTGGTGATGGCTCGGTTTTCCACTAACTCTGGGAAGAGGACTAATGTTTGTAATAACATTGATATTTAATGTCTGTGTTTGTTGTTGAAGTAATTACAGATAAAGTTCACACAGTTCAGGCGTTCACAAAATGTAATAATCTCTGGTTTATGGAAAGAATCATAATCGTAATTATTTTTTTGGTCAATATTGAAATCAGATACTTTATTCATCCCGAGGGAAATTATAGAATCACGATTGTTTAACGCAATTACTCGTTGACGTTTGGAAAGATGTTGCAGTTACTGAAGTTTAAAAAAAACAAGAGTTGACTTGTTAAATGTATTGTGCATAATAGTTTTTCTTGATTACATTGTTTTTTTTGTGATCGTTAGCAGCCGAAATCGATTAATTGCGCAGCCCTAGTCTATGACTAAGTTTTGGGGTCATGAAGCAGGATATGCAAGCAAAATTAAAGTTTGGGGATTTGGGATTTTTTATGAGAGCTTACTGGTAGGAAATAGACACGACAAGTACAAGTAATCAAATATTTGATTACCCAAATAAAGTCCAATCATCCCTCTAGACATCCAGTTATTTTATAAAAAGAAGAGGCATGCACAAAATATATTTGTCAATAAGTTAAGTTAAATGAAACCAAAGTCATGCTCATAAAAGTGTGTGTGTGTGTGTGTGTGTGTGTGTGTGTGTGTGTGTGTGTGTGTGTGTGTGTGTGTGTGTGTGTGTGTGTGTGTGTGTGTGTGTGTGTGTGTGTGTGCGTGCGCGTGAGTGTGTTTGCGCCACTGACTGTTAAATTGCTAAATCAATGAAGTGAAGTAGACATTAATGAATCTAGTGTGACTTATGAGACTCAAAGCGCTCCCAGTAATTAACACTTTCTCTCAGCGACTACCGCAGTTAATTTGTCGCCAGAGTTTTATCGAGCCACGCGTCTCACCGCACCGCCGCCGGTTCTTCTAATGCTGACAGAAAACCAGAAACCTTTCTCGTCCTTGCTCAGACCTCATTATCAGACACACTTACTTTTGCATCCTTGCAATCCTATCATCCCTATTCCTATGGTTGTAATATTTGGAGATTTAAGTCAGGTGGGAAGCATATAATATACTCGCTAATGTTGACGCTGTCTTCAAGTGCTGCTGGAAATAATGTAATTACCAGTTTGTTGTGAAAGTGGAAACTAAGTCTTCAGTCTTGTGTTTTTACTCTGATGTATGGAGTCATAGTAGTGCCATAAAAACCAATACATCTGTATAAAAGAATAAGAAAAGTAAAGAAAATTATTCTTTTGTATTTTATTTCCCCTTTTTATTTATTCCTTTTTATATTTCTACATTTATTTATCTTGTTATTTTACAGATTTATTCTTTTTTATGGCACTCCTGTGACTCTATACTGATGTGGCTTTTAGGGGTTGAGTCATTTGAGTCGAGTTGTATAGACGTTGAAGCTTATTAATTACTATAAACACTATCTTAAGACATGTTGACTACACCTTCTTCAACATCACTGCCTGCTGAGCTTTCGCTTCTCTGTTTTGCTGCCGCAGAAAACAATATACAAGTTTAATATAAGATATATTTCCTACAGTATCCATTATATTATTATATAATAAATCAATCAATTTCCCTCCCTCTTAAAGTGCTCATATTATGCTCATTTTCAGGTTCATAATTGTATTTAGAGGTTGTACCAGAATATGTTTATGTGGTTTCATTTTCAAAAAACACCAATTTTTGTTGTACTGCACATTGCTGCAGCTCCTCTTTTCACCCTGTGTGTTGAGCTCTCTGTTTTAGCTACAGAGTGAGACATCTCACTTCTGTTCCATCTTTGTTGGGAGTCACACATGCTCAGTAGCTAGG
Organism: Gymnocephalus cernua; assembly: GCA_023631565.1. Lineage (NCBI taxonomy): Eukaryota > Metazoa > Chordata > Actinopteri > Perciformes > Percidae > Gymnocephalus > Gymnocephalus cernua. Next base: position 42,068,504 of record CM042426.1, on the reverse strand, counting down.
TAAGGACTACTAGCCAGTCAGAAGCAGAGTATGAGGGCGTGTCCTGACAGTACCTAGGTAAGGACTACTAGCCAGTCAGAAGCAGAGTATGAGGGCGTGTCCTGACAGTACCTAGGTAAGGACTACTAGCCAGTCAGAAGCAGAGTATGAGGGCGTGTCCTGACAGTACCTAGGTAAGGACTACTAGCCAGTCAGAAGCAGAGTATGAGGGCGTGTCCTGACAGTAGCTAGGTAAGGACTACTAGCCAGTCAGAAGCAGAGTATGAGGGCGTGTCCTGACAGTACCTAGGTAAGGACTACTAGCCAGTCAGAAGCAGAGTATGAGGGCGTGTCCTGACAGTACCTAGGTAAGGACTACTAGCCAGTCAGAAGCAGAGTATGAGGGCGTGTCCTGACAGTAGCTAGGTAAGGACTACTAGCCAGTCAGAAGCAGAGTATGAGGGCGTGTCCTGACAGTACCTAGGTAAGGACTACTAGCCAGTAGGAAGCAGAGTATGAGGGCGTGCCCTGACAGTACCTAGGTAAGGACTACTAGCCAGTCAGAAGCAGAGTATAAGGGCGTGCCCTGACAGTACCTAGGTAAGGACTACTAGCCAGTCAGAAGCAGAGTATGAGGGCGTGTCCTGACAGTACCTAGGTAAGGACTACTAGCCAGTCAGAAGCAGAGTATGAGGGCGTGTCCTGACAGTACCTAGGTAAGGACTACTAGCCAGTCAGAAGCAGAGTATGAGGGCGTGTCCTGACAGTAGCTAGGTAAGGACTACTAGCCAGTCAGAAGCAGAGTATGAGGGCGTGTCCTGACAGTACCTAGGTAAGGACTACTAGCCAGTCAGAAGCAGAGTATGAGGGCGTGTCCTGACAGTACCTAGGTAAGGACTACTAGCCAGTCAGAAGCAGAGTATGAGGGCGTGTCCTGACAGTAGCTAGGTAAGGACTACTAGCCAGTCAGAAGCAGAGTATGAGGGCGTGTCCTGACAGTACCTAGGTAAGGACTACTAGCCAGTCAGAAGCAGAGTATGAGGGCGTGCCCTGACAGTACCTAGGTAAGGACTACTAGCCAGTCAGAAGCAGAGTATAAGGGCGTGCCCTGACAGTACCTAGGTAAGGACTACTAGCCAGTCAGAAGCAGAGTATGAGGGCGTGTCCTGACAGTACCTAGGTAAGGACTACTAGCCAGTCAGAAGCAGAGTATAAGGGCGTGCCCTGACAGTACCTAGGTAAGGACTACTAGCCAGTCAGAAGCAGAGTATGAGGGCGTGTCCTGACAGTACCTAGGTAAGGACTACTAGCCAGTCAGAAGCAGAGTATGAGGGCGTGCCATGCTAGCAGCTAGGCGAGCATTATAATGTGTGTTCCAAAGTGACCACGTGTGTCTCTGAAGTAAAGGCTGGACTACAACAGAGCAGTTTGTGAACAGTGTTTTCTGGTGGAGATGGTAAGTCCCTTTGGGGGGGACTTTGGGCTTTTTACCTTTGTAAACCTACAACGTGCACAAAAAAATATACAACACAATACAGGAAAGAGAAAAAGCATAATATGAGCACTTTAAGAAATGTGATGGCCTCGATCATAGTAAAGGGAATCAATGCCAAATGAACGGTTTACTGAACTCCTTTTATGAAAGCCTGACTACGTTGTATGCTTGTCGTTCCTCACTTAAACCATCAGATGTCAGACACTTCTGCTGCGTGGCGTTCTCAGGCGTAAAAAGAAGAAAAACCTCCTAATAAACCAGCAGGATTTACTTCTAAGATAACTTACTCACATATCTCCTTTTCTTAACATATCGAGGGCTGCAACGATTATTTTTATTCATTATTCTGACGATCATTTTCTCAATTAATTAAGTAATAGTTTGGTCTATAAAAAGTCAGAAAATGGGGGAAAAGTCCATCCCAGTTTCTCAAAGTCCGAAGTGATGTCTTTAGAGGTCTTGTTTTGTCAGTCCAAAACCCAAAAATATTCTGTTTTAATATAAAGTAAAACAGAAAAGAGCAGGAAATCTCCATATTTGAGAGGCTGAAAAGAGCATTTTTGCATGACAAATACTTCAACGGTTAGGCGCATTTTCAAAATAGTTTTTGATAGTTTTTCTATCGATCGACTAATGGATTAGTCGACTAATCGTTGCAGCTCTAAACACATCCTCTATATTTAATCCCTGCTGCTGTGGTCAGTGTAGGTGAAATGCCCAGTATACTTCACAGTTGTTTTACTCTAGATAAGTGTAGATTATCTCACATATTCCTGCTGCATGTTCTAACTTATATTCAATACTAAGGGCGTTTTCACACATTACCTCATTTGGTCCGGACTTTCGGACTTTTCAGTTTGGTCCGTCAGGTGTGAAAGGTGCCTCGGACCACGGTCCGGATCAAAAGACCAAATTTTGGTCCGATTAAAAAGTGGTCTCGGTCCGGACCAAACTGAACTATTGGTGCGTTCTTTTTGCCTCGGAAGTCGGAGGTCGCAACTGGGAATGACGTCACACGCGCGTTGTTTTTGTCAAGTCGTATTTTCATTGTTTTCATTAGCTCTAGCCAGGTTAGCCATTGTTAGCAATGCCAGTTTATAACAACGTATGCACAAAAAACAGCGTTTTTTGTGCATACAAACCGGGTGACAACACAGATAGAAGACAGCGCTGCGTGTACGACTGATTTAGTGTGACACAAATAACACAGAAGTGCTTATAACTATGTTATAACTTTATGTTACTACAGCTTTCGCAACTGTCGATGCACGGAGCAGCCATGTTGGATTTTTAGCTCGGAGTACTCGGTGGTTGTACGAGTTACGAGCTCGGAAACCCGAGGTCAGGGGGTGTGTTTACGAATTTGACCTCGTAAAATACGAGTTCAGAGGCAAAAAGAACGCACCATATGATCCGGTCCGTTTATGGTGCGAGGATGGTTCGGACTTTCGGACCAAATACAAGAAGCTCTGGCAGGTTCTCCCCGTGTTACAATACCGGGGAAGCGTAGCTCGTGCTGCGCGTAGGCTACATGAGAGAGTGAGTGACGGTGAATGCGCTCAGAGCAGACAGCTGTCGGCTATCAGAGCTGAGAATACATCAGCAGTTTACTTGTTAAGTGGTAGTAGATGTACAGTGTAGGTTTTCGGTTGTCTCTGAATAAATGCTCCAGAAAGAAACTTCTCCCGTCTTGCTTCACAACTTCAAACAACAAAACAAAAAGAGCCGCGGCAGTAGAGGAGAGCAGCAGTCAGCTGGAAAACCTCCAATCACAGAGAGAGGATACGAGAGCCCGTCTACAAACCAATCAGTAAGAAGTATCTGGAGACGCAGCTCACGTAGTTTTGTCACGTATAGATCTTTAGTGCGCTTGCATAACTGCAGTGTGAAACCAAAACTTACCTGATCAAATGTAGACAATGTAACAAAAACATGAACCTTGGTCCGCACCTTGGTTCGGACTTTCATGTGTGAAAACGCCCTAAATTGTTGTAATAGTGTTCTTTGCATAGTCCTTTTGAATGGAGCCCATCTCTGCTTAACGCTGCTTAAACACTGAACCCACACTGACCACTGCTTGACCCACTCAACTCCTTTTCTTTTTCTGCTATGAGCTACCCCCACTCCCCCATTCCCACCTTTTTCCTTCCTTCCCATACACAAAACAGATGGGAACATGTTTTGTTCAGCCTAATCAATTTGGCATCCTTGCTGCTAAATGAAAATTGAAGATAATGAAAAATGAAAAGCACTGCAAGAATCCCCTCAGATCTGCACTTTGCCGTGTTAGTTTAATTACAGTCTGATCCTCCTGTTGAAGAAACATTGGCTTTAAGTGTGACTCATCTCTCTCCGTCCTCCCACAGCCACTTGTGCTCCCCCATCTCCCACATTTTGTGATTGCTATTTTCCTCTGCTATGCAAATTAGGTGTGCATGGCTCTGACCAGAATGTTGCTTTTGAAGTGTTTCTCAGGTCCACGTACCTTATGCAAATACAAAAGTGCATCCATATCTGGAGTTTGAGTAACTTTCTCTTTCTCCATCCTTGATTCTCTCCAGTCTCCTGTCTCCATAACTTCTCTTACAGTCTGTCCCTGTTGTTGCTTTCACTGTTTGAATGAAACTGTTTTCTATGTTACACAGTTCATTTGTGGTGTTAAAAGTGCCTCATCTCCCTTTTCATCAAAACCACCACCACCACCACCTATGCCAACACACTTATCTATTCGCCATCCCTGCCATCCTCTCTTTTGAAAAAAATGTCTTCTTTCACTCTGTCATCATTCTGTCCTTCCCATTTTATACCCACCTTCCCATCCATAAATACATACTCAATCCAACCCAACATTCCCCCCTTTACCTGTGGCACAAAACTGATTGAGGATGACTGGTTCTTTCCTGGCTGCTCCGATCCAGCACTGGCCACTCGGCAGCAGGAGTTGGAGGAGGAGCTGAGTCAAGCTCGGGGGCTCGGCCAACACAGGGCCAAGAAGCTGGCGTCTCCCGCCCAACGGAGCCTGCAGGTAGGTGGACGGACGGGCTGGCATTACCGTGGATGAGCCACGGTAATGCCAGCGGACTTTCACACATTTTTTTATATGCTTATCTGTGCTGTGATGTTTCCAGAGACAACTTAAAGCAGATTCAACTAATCTTTTTTTATTATTCACGAAAATGTTTACCAATTACTTCCCTGTCCTGCATTAAATAAAAGTCAGGATCACGTAATAAGCACAGGTTAAATAAAATGAAAACTTGGCCTAAACAAACTTTGAAGATACATAAATATCGAAGGTACTTCTTTCTGCTGAAGTCAGCTTTACAGTCAGCACTTCCTGGGCTGTCTGTCGCTGTCAACGAGCCGCACCAAGTACGGTTCGGGCCTTTCTTTCTGTAATTTCAAACATAATTGCAACAATCTCTAACCTAAACCGGACAATTTTCTTGGAACTTTTGGGAAGCCGTTGCTTAAGATAAGTCTTACAGGAAGAAATACATTTTTATGTTATCAGTTGTTTCTTTCTTTGTATGGATGAATACACCAGGTTGCCACCCGTGTATGTTTTGTTAAACACTTTTAGAGAAGCAGGCTAGGTCTTTTGGATTGTGTTTTATTTTAAGAGCTAGCGGTGAGTTAGGTCTAGTTTTGTGAGATTAATTTCATTTGTTTGGCACAACCTCTGCTAATGTTGAAAATAAACACTTTCTCTTTTACACTTACTCTGTCACAACATTTTGATCGTTATGTTATTGTCCCTGATACAGTCGAAGGGGACGTAAAATCCTGAAATGCAGTTTTTGATAAAAGGTAGCAAACTGAATTGCAGTCTTTCAGAAAGGTTGCACAAAATAACCATTTTTAAGTCACACTCTACTTTTACTCAAGTAATATTCTAAAAGGTAATTTTAACTTCTACCAAAGTCATTTTCTGGTGAGATACTTCTACTTTTACTCAAGTAATATTCTAAAAGGTGATTTTAACTTCTACCAAAGTCATTTTCTGGTAAGATACTTCTACTTTTACTCAAGTAATATTCTAAAAAGTGATTTTAACTTCTACCAAACTCATTTTCTGGTGAGATACTTCTACTTTTACTCAAGTAATATTCTAAAAGGTGATTTTAACTTCTACCAAAGTCATTTTCTGGTAAGATACTTCTACCTTTACTCAAGTAATATTCTAAAAGGTGATTTTAACTTCTACCAAAGTCATTTTCTGGTAAGATACTTCTACCTTTACTCAAGTAATATTCTAAAAGGTAATTTTAACTTCTACCAAAGTCATTTTCTGGTGAGATACTTCTACTTTTACTCAAGTAATATTCTAAAAGGTGATTTTAACTTCTACCAAAGTCATTTTCTGGTAAGATAGTTCTACTTTTACTCAAGTAATATTCTAAAAGGTGATTTTAACTTCTACCAAAGTCATTTTCTGGTAAGATACTTCTACTTTTACTCAAGTGATATTCTAAAAGGTAATTTTAACTTCTACCAAAGTCATTTTCTGGTGAGATACTTCTACTTTTACTCAAGTAATATTCTAAAAGGTAATTTTAACTTCTACCAAAGTCATTTTCTGGTGAGATACTTCTACTTTTACTCAAGTAATATTCTAAAAGGTAATTTTAACTTCTACCAAAGTCATTTTCTGGTAAGATACTTCTACTTTTACTCAAGTAATATTCTAAAAGGTGATTTTAACTTATACCAAAGTCATTTTCTGGTAAGATTCTTGTACTTTTACTCAAGTAATATTCTAAAAGGTGATTTTAACTTCTACCAAAGTCATTTTCTGGTAAGATACTTCTACTTTTACTCAAGTAATATTCTAAAAGGTGATTTTAACTTCTACCAAAGTCATTTTCTGGTAAGATACTTCTACTTTTACTCAAGTGATATTCTAAAAGGTAATTTTAACTTCTACCAAAGTCATTTTCTGGTGAGATACTTCTACTTTTACTCAAGTAATATTCTAAAAGGTAATTTTAACTTCTACCAAAGTCATTTTCTGGTGAGATACTTGTACTTTTACTCAAGTAATATTCTAAAAGGTAATTTTAACTTCTACCAAAGTCATTTTCTGGTAAGATACTTCTACTTTTACTCAAGTAATATTCTAAAAGGTAATTTTAACTTCTACCAAAGTCATTTTCTGGTGAGATACTTCTACTTTTACTCAAGTGATATTCTAAAAGGTGATTTTAACTTCTACCAAAGTCATTTTCTGGTGAGATACTTCTACTTTTACTCAAGTAATATTCTAAAAGGTGATTTTAACTTCTACCAAAGTCATTTTCTGGTAAGATACTTCTACTTTTACTCAAGTAATATTCTAAAAGGTGATTTTAACTTCTACCAAAGTCATTTTCTGGTGAGATACTTCTACTTTTACTCAAGTAATATTCTAAAAGGTGATTTTAACTTCTACCAAAGTCATTTTCTGGTAAGATACTTCTACTTTTACTCAAGTAATATTCTAAAAGGTGATTTTAACTTCTACCAAAGTCATTTTCTGGTAAGATACTTCTACTTTTACTCAAGTAATATTCTAAAAGGTGATTTTAACTTCTACCAAAGTCATTTTCTGGTGAGATACTTCTACTTTTACTCAAGTGATATTCTAAAAGGTGATTTTAACTTATACCAAAGTCATTTTCTGGTAAGATTCTTGTACTTTTACTCAAGTAATATTCTAAAAGGTGATTTTAACTTCTACCAAAGTCATTTTCTGGTAAGATACTTCTACTTTTACTCAAGTAATATTCTAAAAGGTGATTTTAACTTCTACCAAAGTCATTTTCTGGTAAGATACTTCTACTTTTACTCAAGTGATATTCTAAAAGGTAATTTTAACTTCTACCAAAGTCATTTTCTGGTGAGATACTTCTACTTTTACTCAAGTAATATTCTAAAAGGTAATTTTAACTTCTACCAAAGTCATTTTCTGGTGAGATACTTGTACTTTTACTCAAGTAATATTCTAAAAGGTAATTTTAACTTCTACCAAAGTCATTTTCTGGTAAGATACTTCTACTTTTACTCAAGTAATATTCTAAAAGGTAATTTTAACTTCTACCAAAGTCATTTTCTGGTGAGATACTTCTACTTTTACTCAAGTGATATTCTAAAAGGTGATTTTAACTTCTACCAAAGTCATTTTCTGGTGAGATACTTCTACTTTTACTCAAGTAATATTCTAAAAGGTGATTTTAACTTCTACCAAAGTCATTTTCTGGTAAGATACTTCTACTTTTACTCAAGTAATATTCTAAAAGGTGATTTTAACTTCTACCAAAGTCATTTTCTGGTGAGATACTTCTACTTTTACTCAAGTAATATTCTAAAAGGTGATTTTAACTTCTACCAAAGTCATTTTCTGGTAAGATACTTCTACTTTTACTCAAGTAATATTCTAAAAAGTGATTTTAACTTCTACCAAACTCATTTTCTGGTGAGATACTTCTACTTTTACTCAAGTAATATTCTAAAAGGTGATTTTAACTTCTACCAAAGTCATTTTCTGGTGAGATACTTCTACTTTTACTCAAGTAATATTCTAAAAGGTGATTTTAACTTCTACCAAAGTCATTTTCTGGTAAGATAGTTCTACTTTCACTCAAGTAATATTCTAAAAGGTGATTTTAACTTCCTTCCAAAGTCATTTTCTGGTGAGATACTTGTACTTTTACTCAAGTATTGTTTTCGAGTACTTTATACAAGACTGTCCCACTTCCAGGAGGACTTTGAATTTGATGGGCAGGCCCCATTCCAGGACGCGCGGCGCAGCTCTGAGAGCACGAACCAGATGGAGGGAGAGAACATGGGAGGTTGGTGGCCCGAGCACAGTACTCCTGATACAGGTGTGAGACCCGCTAGACAGTTTACACTGGCATGCACACGTTCATCCGCATCCTACTTTGGGAAATTGTCTTTGAGTGGATATTTTGTTGTTTTCACCGTAACACTCCAAACTTATTTTGGAGTTGGATTGTGGCTGTTGGTTGTTGGTTTTTTTTCTTGTTTTTCATCTAACCTGCCAATATTGTGAATGTAAGACCTGGGTTTTCTATATTGGGGTATTGTGTTTGACATACTTTTGGGATCGGCTTGTTTCATCTTGCCTTCATTTCTACTTGTGGACTCATCTGATGAGTCACAACTGTGGCGAGCTAAACGTAAGCTCATCTCACATTTATTCAAAATAACTCTGGGACAATTGGTAAAATCCTAAGAATGAGACGCTCATTCATTAGTTTGTGTTTTCATCAGTTTACAGTATTTCATTTGGACATGTGCATGCTGGTTGAGCTGGCTAGTGCTTGTTGGGATCCACTGAATGCATTGAATTCTTGTAAGATCATATAAATGTACATTAGGTGGCAAGATACGTCATCTGTGGTAAGTTTTATTTTTATTTATTTCTTTTGCATGTTCTGCTCTTTTTTTTTCTTCATTTCCACTCATCCTGTCTTGTTGTCTTTTAAACTTCTTGTCCTGAAATCAAAAAATACATCAGCAGTTACCAAAGAAAATGAAAAAGAAATAAAAATGGTAAAAAAAAAAAATGATTGGGGTAGTTGTGTTTGAATGGAAAGCTGACAGATGTACTTTTTGGTTGTTTGTGGCTAAACTTTGAACTTTTTCACACTTTGACTTTAATTAATAAATCTACGGAAGCCAAGAACGACCATGGATTTTTTTTATATGCACTGTTATCTCGTGATAACGACTTATTAATTCGGTGTCTCGAGATAACAAAGTTTGTTTTCTCGAGATAACATTAATTATTTTATCTCGAGATAACAAATTAATTCGTTATCGAGATAACAAATGAATTAATAATGTTCTCCCTCCTCTCCTCCAGTCAAATACTTGGAAAAAATCCCACTAAATCAGCCTTCAATTTAACCCGGAGAAGAGGAGGAAGAAACGGCAGACCTCTGTCCGCAAATTTTTTCTAAGTATTCGACCGGAGAAGGGGAGGGAGAACACATTATTAATTAATTCGTTATCAAACTTTGTTATCTCGAGATAACGAATTAATAAGTCATTATCACGAGATAACAGTGCATAAAAATAAAAAAAATCCATGGCTGTTCTCGGCTTCCGTATAAATCTGCCATTGAACGTCTTTTAAATTTAATCAGTTCGCGAATCAAAAAAAAAAGATGTAGTTTTTCCCACTGATTTACCTTTCTCAAAATTTTTTCCTCTTTTTTTTTTCCCGCCAGTTGTACCAATACAGTACAGTAGGGCTGTCACATTTTTAAGAAGGCTTTTAATCTTAAACATCTGTGCATTTCATTAACAGTTCCAGGAAAAAACGGCAGAATTAATACGTGGATAAAAAACGTTTTCCTTTAAATAGAGGAACTCAGACTCTGTTGTAGTATCGCTGCGTTCCAGGCAACTCGTAACCCGTGTTTTCACCACCTTCTCCCCGTGAAAGTGCCCTGGAACGGCGGTCCAACCCGTAACTTACTACCCGTGAACTCGTACCAGATCGTTGTTCTCCCAGTTACAGTTGTTGACGTCACACACACACAAACAACAATGGCGACCCCTGGTGATGCTGTGCAGACGCCGGTGATTAACGGTAAAAAAAAGACATAAACAGGCAACGTAAAGTAATTCTGCACATTGTAATCAAAACAATACACATACGATTGTGTACTACTACAGGTTATGTTTATTAAATTAAGCCCAAAATATGTCAGCGACTAGAAATCGCTAGTATCAGCTAGCGCTAGCTAACGTCAACGGTAGGTAGCCGCTAGCTAACGTCAACGGTAGGTAGCCGCTAGCTAACGTCAACGGTAGGTAGCCACTAGCTAACGCTAGCTAGAAGGGTTTTTCGTGACTTTGCCTGGAACGCTATCAAGTCGTGAGTCGTGACGTACGGGCTAAATATTTTGTCTGGAACGCAGCATTTGTAGAGCTGCAACTAACGATTACTTTTAAACAAAAATAACTTAAACTGTTTAGTCGATTATCTGAATAGTTGCCGATTAATTTAATAGTTGACAACTAATCGATTAATCCTCGCAGCTCTGATAGTTAGTTCCACTTCGCCTCAATGGCCTTTATTTGTGACTTTATTGTATTTTGATTATGTCTCATCCCCATTAACCGTCTTTGCTGATGACTGCAGGTGGTTTGCGGTCTGTTGTGGAGGAGCTGGAGCTGGAAAGGAACCAACTGCAGGAGCAGATCCTGAGCCTGGAGGAGCGCTGTCAGGACCTGGAGGATCGACAGCAGCTGCAGTCCCGCATAGAGACGTTACAGGTAACCTTACTGAACATAACACACGCGACATCACATACCGTGTCGTTAGGTTAGGGTTAAGTCAAACCTAGGGCTGGGTATCATTCAAAAATTAGACTGTGACTTTGATGGCGGTTCCTCAACGATACATTTTTCGATACCAATTCTATAAAATACATTTTCACACAAAGAAATTACAACATTACCGTATTTTCCGGACTATAAGTCGCTCCGGAGTATAAGTCGCATCAGTCAAAAAATGCGCCATGAGGAGGGAAAAAACATATATAAGTTGCACTTATTTAGAAATCTATTTCACAAAATCCAAGACCAAGAACAGACATTTAATCTGGAAAGGCAAGTTATTCAACTACACAGTAGCACACAGAACAACAGGCTGAATAGGTGTCCGGTATGTTAACGTAAACAAAGCGACACGGTGGCACAAACACGGTCACAGCAAGAAGGTTCTGGGTTCGAATCCAGGTCGAGCCAGGCCTTTCTGTGTGGAGTTTGCCTGTTCTCCCCGTGTCTGCGTGGGTTTTCTCCGGTTTTCCCCACCATCAAAACACATGTACTCTCCAGTCAGTGCCCTTGATCAAGGGACTGGCTCAGATCTGGAGTTGGTCCCCCGGGCGCTGTGATTGGCTGCCCACTGCTCCCTTGAGGAATGGGTTAAATGCAGAGGATGAATTTCGCTACATGTATGTGTATGTGACAATAAAGTACTTTTACCTTTAACATATAGTTGTCATAAGACGAGAGCGCCCTCTCGCGGCTGTAGACGGTAACGTTTACTCCTTGGTTCATGTCAGACAGTATGAATTAACATTTAAAAACATTTTAAATGATACATATTTTGATATATAAATCGCACCTGACTATAAGTCGCAGAACCAACCAAACTATGAAAAAAAAAGTGTGACTTATAGTCCAGAAAATACGGTACTCTTAGGGGACAAGTCTTTTCCACTTATGTGATGCACGCTGTAGTCAAGCCTCTCGAAATGCAACAACCAGTCCCTCCAGAAAAACGCGATTATGCGATCGCAGAATTCAATGCATAAGTCCGCATATTTATGCGGGGGGCCGCATTTTTCAAAATACGCCGCACTTTCGTCGCATAAATTGCCGATTTCCGCGCAAAATACGCGGGGCTTGCATGATTTCATAATCCCCGCATTTTCGTTGCAAAAAAGTCACATATATCTCAGCAGGAAGATGAAAAATGTTGCGTTTACTTCACACAAGAGGAGCCATTTTCCCCTGTTGCCATGGGAACGTTATGAAGTGACGTCATTTCGCCTAGTGAGAACACGGTGTTGGGGGGGAATCACTTTGTTTTCTCTTTTTCATCGAACCGCAGTTTCATCGCATAAAATTACATAAATATCCCATTGTTTTTAAGAAAACGTGCCGCATAATCAAGGATTTTTGCCCGCAACAATCACAAAAAAACTCCACGTTTTTCTGGAGGGACTGAACAACACACACACACACACACACGTTAGCCCCGTCTCTGTGCGTAACGTCGAGTTTTTCTTGCGTGTCTCTACGGAGTGTAACGTTAGACAGCCAGTCACCAGCGTTATTAGATCTTTGTATCTTATGCTGCTCACTGATGCTGATAAGATTTACTCCTTAGGTACTAAACTTTGATTTTGGATGACGAGGCATTTTTTTATACTCAATACTAAGAAGGCAATTCGGTCGGTGCGATCTAAGTTTGGTATCCAGCCCTACCTACCAGCCCAGTATTTTCTCACACTGTTCTTACCTACTTACTGATGGGTAATGGCGGACAACGATGAATGAATTGCATGTTTCTCCCTCACCCCCCCAAGGACTAGGATTTTGTAACAAACCCTTCTAACACAGGTGACGTTTGATGTAGATGAAGATGAGCAGCCATTTTGGGTCCCTCAGGTGTGTTGGGTCGCTTACGTATGTGTGCGCTAGAGAGCACCTCTGGCGGTGACGGCTAACCGTGTGGTGTGCTTGTTTAATCTCGGACGTGTTCTGTTTCTGTGCAATGTTCTGTCGCAGATCTACTGGATGTCGTGAAGTCACACTTCACAGCTTGACTTTGTAACTGTCAAAACTGGTGAATGCCGAAGTTCATTATTACGGATAATGATGAACGGGGAAAATAAATATCAGATTAAATTAAAAAAATCAACGATTCTGATGGTGACTAACAACAACAACCGTTCGATGCTGTTCTCCAGCGGGTCTGCTGTCATCAACGTCTGTGTGCAGTGAGAATTTCCTTGTCCTGTGCTCTTTATTTAATCTTTGCATACTGATCTGTCGTCCTCCGCCACCCCAGAACGAGTCCGAGAGACTACAGAGCCAGCTCGCCAGCGTCCGAAGTCAACAGAGCAGAGACGCGGAGAAGCATCAGCTACTGGTTAGCAGTCTCAACGAACAGCTCAAAGGGTAAGCTGATCAGTCTATTCAGTTGAGAAGATGTGTAAATGTTTGTGAAATACAAGAAAACAACAGTTTTCACAGTTTTTTGTCTTGAACATATTACTGCAGATCATTTAGCTGTGACAAAACGTTTACCACAAAGAGGACTTGGACCATATGTTTGTAAATGACAAAACCTCATTGTACCTGTAAGCAGTGCCTCTCTGCATGATGTTTTCTTTGTATGTATACTGTGTAGTAGGGCTGGGCGATATGGAAAAAAATCAAATATCACGATATTTTTGACCAAATACCTCGATATCGATACCGCAACGATATTGTAGTGTTGACTATTGGTAACCTGACTCCGCCAGATGGATTGCTTCGCATTTGCTCAGCATATCCATCTGGAGAATGTTCGGGAAAGGGCGAAAATACTGGTTATCTGATTGGATAAACCATCCGTCTATCACCAGCTATGTTGGTGATAGACGGACCACATCAACCAATCAGATCAACGAAGCGTATGACGTACCAACAGAGCGACGACGGAGCCAGGCTCCCCCTGCTGCTGCAGGCAGAGCACAGCTCGTTAGCTCAGCTAGCTAGCAACATGTCGGTAAATGATATTTGCCGTTTGTGTAACGAGAATTTAGGAATAAAAGGCCCCGTTTCAGGTTCCCGGTCCATATTCCAAAAGAAGGATCCAAGAGAAAACAGCATTAGCGAGCGGCTAACAGAATCAGGGCTGCCGCTGTCTGAACATGAGTCTAGATCAGGTTAGATCTGCACGCGTTGCTTCCGCTTGCTGAGCCTCGTCAGACCGTCCTGATCTCGCCAGCTCCTCGTTGCATCACACCTAAACCCGCCTCAAAACCAACGCCGATTGGTCGGTCGTTTGGCGAACGGCTCCAAATTTTTTCTGCCTCAAGATGCCAGACTGATCTGTGAGCAGACAACTGGAGCTCGCCAGATCAGGACGGTCTCACGAGGCTAGTGCATCTAGATTTCAAGGCTATTGGTGCTTTCACTAAATATTTACACAATGAGATTTTTGATAAATAATCATCAGTAATGTGGACAATAGATATATTGCCCAGCTCTACTGTGTAGGCCTGCACAACGAGGAAAATATGCGATAACGTTGTTGAATATCGCGATAACGATATTACTTAATAAATAAACAGATAAGTAAAGTGTCCTCAGTTCTCACAATATACTAATCAATAAATAATATAAATGAGACCATAAACAACATACAATATGTGGCTCCTACACTGGTATTTGATATAGGACTTTTTGAAGTGTTAAAGGTTAACCCAGTTTGTTTTAGCGGTTCTGTTTTGTTGTTGTTTTGTTTTTAGACTGAGTAACACACAGGAGTGCCTGGAGAGCTCACTCATCGAGAAGGAGAATACGTTGGCCAAGACGTCGGAGAAGCTGGAGCTCATCAGCGGCCTCCGAGAGTCTTTGAGTGAAAAAGAAATTCAGTACAAAGACGTGTCTGACAAGCTCCTTCAGGCGGAGAACACTGTAAGAGTTTGGACTCTTTTTTTGTTGTCTTTTTGTCACAGTTCAATAATCAGCAATAGTTCATTTTGTTGTGTGTTTTTTTTTCTTCTGCAGCTTGAGAATGTTTCCAAGAAATGCAGCAGCTCGGAGAAACAGTGCTCTGAGCTGAAAACAGAAGTTGTCGACCTCACGCAGAAGCTGAGTGTGCTGAAGGAGAAGGTGTGATTCTTTTTATTTTTTATTTTTTTTTTGTTTGTTTTTTTGGGGATTGGAACATCCATCTTTATCTTTTCCGAAATGTTTCACGTGCCAGTAGAGATGTTAATGATTAACCGTTTACAGAGAATACGAATTTTGACAGATTTAATACTTTCCGTTTAAAGCGTAACTCTCGCAAAAATACAACTTTTTGTGAATGTACGCGAGTCAAACTTTAGGACAGAATCGCCCCTTTATAGATTCACCGTATTCTTGTTTTTGGGTCAAATGTCCTTTTGAATGGGAGAGCTAGGGGCACTTTTATGCTAGCCTCAAAATATCTATTTTTAACCCTCATGTTGTCCTCAGGTCAAATTTGACCCGTTTTCAAAGTTTTTTATAACAGAAAATATGGGACGTCGAAATAACTGCTGAAAATGTGAAAAAAACAAAACAAAAAAACCGACAAACCTCAGGAAAAGCAACAAAAACAATGAAAAAACTGTCAAAAACACTGAAAGAAGACCTACAAACTTTGGAAAAAGCGCCAAAAACTTTAAAAAAAGTGCCCAAAACATTGAAAAAGTCACAAAATCGCCAGGAAAAAGCCGTACAAATGTTGAAAAAAGCAACTTAAACAACAAAAGGTTTTTTTTCATGGTGGACGGGAAGACAACACAAAGGGTTAACCACTAAGAAGACTCGACACAACATGAGACTTTGCTCCGAGTGTCTCCAGGAGCTCTACACATTAACTCAGCATTGAGAACGTTGTTTGTGGACCCAGAGTTTACTAAAAAGAAAGGTTTTAACAACTCACCGCAGCTCTTGTTGTTTCCAGTCGCCGCCGTCTCGGCAGTCAGAACGAGTCGATATCAAAACAAGCAGCAACAGATTTAGTATATCCCTTGTGCTCCGGTGGAGTTAATGTGTAGAGCTCCTGGAGATACTTGGAGCAAAGTCTCATGTTGTGTCGAGTCTTCTTAGTGGTTAAAAATAGATATTTTGAGGCTAGCATAAAAGTGCCCCTAGCTCTCCCATTCAAAAGGCCATTTGACCCAAAAACAAGAATACGGTGAATCTTAAAAGTGGCGATTCCGTCCTAAATATCACAAAAAGACCCTAGGATGCATTTTGGCGAGAGTTACGCTTTAACAGTTGGAAAGAAAAATAGTTAATAGCTAGTTAGTTTGCCAGTGCAAACTTCTCCGAGCATCCTGGACATGTGAGCTGGTTGCCTGCTTGTTGGTTGACAGTTAAAGATCAGTTTTTAGATTAATTTATTTGTCATAGTTCCTTGTGTACTTACATACATAAAGAAACTGAAAGGACTGTTCTCCACCAGCCACTTGAAAGACAACAATCATACAGACGTACGTAAGAATACATTGACTAAAATATATAAAACCAGATAAAAAACATTTAAAAACAGTCGACGGTACAGAGTGTTAAAGGGCTGTTCAGTTCAGTTCAATTTTATTCATAAAGCATGTTTAAAAACAACTCTAGTTGACCAAAGTGCCTAACAAGTTCCAACAATAAAAATAGAAAATCAACCAGATAATATACACAAACACACAATATACAATACAAAATAACCAACAGTATGAAATGT
Organism: Gymnocephalus cernua; assembly: GCA_023631565.1. NCBI lineage: Eukaryota > Metazoa > Chordata > Actinopteri > Perciformes > Percidae > Gymnocephalus > Gymnocephalus cernua. The sequence continues at coordinate 42,052,026 of CM042426.1, read as the reverse complement.
CAAGGTATCAAAACTCAACTTGAATTGAAAGCCACTGAATAATAATGGGTCTTAAGCAAGGACTTGAATGTTTCAGTGGTCTGAGCTGTTCTTATATGAACAGGTAAACTATTCCAGAGGTTTGGAGCAGCCAATCAAAAGGCTCTGTCACCTTTGTTTTTTAACCTGGATCTGGGCACATCGAGGAGCATCTGATTGGACGACCTCGGTGCTCTGATGGGAGTGTGGACATGTAAAAGCTCCGATAAATAAGAGGGCGACAACCCATTTAAAATCTTGAAAACAATTAATACAATTTTAAATTCAATCCTGAAACACACAGGAAGCCAGTGAAGCCTGGCCAAAACCGGTGAGATGTGGTCGCGCTTTTTGGTCCCAGTTAAAAGTGGCGCTGCTGCGTTCTGGACTAACTGTAACCGACGAAGGGACGACTGATCCAATCCAACATACACAGAGTTACAGGAGTCTAATCGAGATGTGATAAATGCATGTATGACTCTTTCAAAGTCTTTGCGTAGCAGACACGGCTTGACCTTAGCCAAAAGTCTCAGCTGAAAGAAGCTGGTTTTAACCACAGAACTAATCTGTTTGTCAAATTTAAAAGCACTGTCAAAAATCACACCTAGATTCTTGGTGAAAGGACGAATATGGGAACCTAAGGTACCAAGAGCATCTACACAGGCACTAAAATGTACAGGATTACCAAACACAACAATTTCAGTCTTGTTGTCATTGAGACAGAGAAAATTCAGATGCTGTAGTATGTAGTTAGCAGGCGATGTGTTAAAGTGTTGCGGAGCTCAACACAGAATATGTAAAGTGGAGATGTGCGTTTAGGACAGTCCTTTTAACGAACATCAATCTGCCTATTTTCAGAAATCTTGATTAAAGCGTCGGGTATGCTCGAGCATGCACGGAGACGTTTATGCTCGACGTCTTGTTATTCTCCGAAACACCAGAGGGCGTCCAGACAAAAATAATCTGTAAATAAGCAAGAAGTAGTAAAGAAGAAGAGATAAGAATATGAATAATAATAATAAGAATGAATAATAAGATACAGTTGAACAGTACAAGTCCGCAGCTGTCCCCAGACACGGAGAGCAGAAATTATGTCCGAGCTTCCTGGACAGGTGAGCTGGGACTCCGTTCACAATTTTGTCTGCTTGTTCGTTAACATAAAAAAAAAAAATCTAAGTAAGCATACCCACTTGTCAGTATCTGTTATTTTTTTATCCAGTCGTTGCATTGCATACGTGGATTGCAGTTAATACTCCTTGACGCTATCATAATAATAACAAAAAGTGATGCGCGGTAATCTTACGCGGTTTTGCACCACTGATGAGAATTCTCCTGTCTGCTCGATGCTTCATCGTTCTTTTTATCTCCTCTTTTTCAGACACAAAAGCAGGAAGTCAACATAGAAACTTTGCAAACTGAGCTTGATCAGACAAACGAGGAGCTGGACAAACTAAACTCCGCCCACTTGGAAGAACGAGCCCAACTCATTCACGACCTGCAAGGCTGCGAGCGGGAAATCGATAGGCTTAAAGACGTCCTGCTGGAGAAGGACGAGGAGATATCAACCCTCTCCGGTAACATGGCCGAGTATGCAGAGCAGGTCACAGCGCTGAAGCAGGAGATCCGACTCAAAGACGAGAACCTGGTCCGTGTAGAAACTGCTCTGAGTAAGGCAGAGCTGGAGGCCAGGATTATCAGAGACACGCAGAATTCAGACCAGCAAGCCTTGGTCACAGAGTTGGTCCAGAAACTCAAGGATACTGAGACGGAGTTGGTCAAAACCAAAGAGGAAAGCGAGTCTAAGGTGGCTGAGGTGGAACATCTGATAAAGCAGACAGAAGAGGACAAGAAAACTATTCAGTGCCTTCGGGGAGAGACCCAGAAACAGATTGTGAGCCATCAAAATCATCTTTCTGAATGTGAAACGCACATCACTTCACTAAAGGAACAGCTGGCTTTATCCTCCCAAAAGCTGCAGGAATCAGAAAGACTCCTTCTGCAGCTCAAGGACAAAAATACCAGCAGTGAGCAACTACAGCAACAGCTTACTGATAAAGAACAGACCTATGAAAAAGAACTCAAATCTTTCAAGGAGGAACAGAACAAACTTTTGGCACAGGTGGAAAGATACAATAATGAGATGCAGACATTGTCCAAACAATTAGAGGAGCAAGTACAAAGTGAAGAGCACATTAAAAAGGAGGTACAGGAGAAACTGAAAACCATAGCATCACTGGAAAACCAGCTGAAGACAACCGATAAACAGGCCGAGGACGAGAGGCAGAAATTCAACACTGAATTGCAAAACCGGGATTCAGAAAATGAGAAATTGAGCAATGAGCTTCAAAGCAAATCTGAGAATATCTCCAAACTCAAGAATCTCTTAAAAAGCATGAAGACGGAGAAAAAGCAGCTGCAAGAAAAACTTAAAGGGCTGACGGAGGATCTTGAGCTGCAGAAGCAGAATGTAAATCAGTTCAGTGAAAAGATTGCATCGGCTCTTGAACTCAACCAGAGTCTTGAGAATCAAGTAGACTGCCTTACGAAAGAGAAAGAGAGACTCGAACTGGAAGTAACTGAAAGCGTAAAAACTATTTCCGAAGTTACACTTGAAAAGGATTCCCTGCGAGCCAAAGTATCCATACTGGAAACGCAGCATTCTCAAAATAACACAGTAATTGAAGGGCTACAAAAAGATAAAGAGGATTTGACTCTTCGAACTGGTGAGTTAAATCGAGTTCTCGAGCAAAGCACACACTCAAACTCAGAGATTCTGCTAGCAAAAACAAATGAATGTAGTAATCTCAGCCAGTCACTCAGGGAGAGGGAGGAGAGGGTGACACAGCTGCAGGAGCAAGTGCAAAGCTTGACTTCCAAGGTAGACCAGCTCCAGCTTGACATGGCAGAAAAAGAGCAGACGGTCAACGATCATCGAGCACAGATAGAGGCCCAACAAAACCAGCAAGCGCAACTTCAGGAAACGCTGTCTCTGCTGCAAGAACAGGAGCGCAGTCTGAAGTCCGGGTTAATGGAGAAGGATACAATAATGAAAGAGAAGCAGGAAGGGTATCACAGTTTGCAGAATGAAATCACACACCAGAAAGATATTGTATCCAAGCTACAAGCAGAAGCCGAATCACTTCATGGAGAACAATCAGGACTTCGCCGGCAAATTGAAGAGAGAGAAGAAATGTTGAAAAATGTGACGCGGCAGTGTCAAAAACACAAAGACGAAGTCAATGAAACAAACAACACTGTTAAAGCTCTGAGTGACCAAATACGTGTAATGGAAGAAAATGCCAGAAAGCTCGAGTCTGAAGCAGAGCTGAGGCAAACGGAGACGGCTAGCTTAAACAGCCACATCCAGGCAGTAACTGAGGAAAACCTCCAACTTCGCGCTGCCTGCGAAGCCAGAGACAAGGAGCTTGCTCGGCAAACACAAACGCTGACCGAGCTTCACGGACAGCTCAAAGCGACTCTTGAGCAGAACTCTGTATTTAGTGTGAAGATAAGCAACCTAACAGAAAACAATCAGAGACTACAAGAGGAGTTAGCACAGAACATCAAATCAGTTTCTGAAATAACCGCAGAGAGGAATTCACTTCAAGAACAAAACTCCAAGATTCAAATTCAAACTTCAGAGAATCAGAAAATAATTGACGGCCTGCTGCAGGAAAAGGAACAGCTTGCTGTTGCAGAAGATGAATTAAAAAAGATCCTCAAGGAAAGTGAACAGTCAAACTCTGCAGGCTTGCTCGAGAAAACAAGTGAATGTGCTCATCTGTCAAAAATGTTGAGGGAGAGAGAAGAGCAAGTTCAGCATCTAGAAGAGCAACATGATGGCTTAAAAAAGAACGTCAGTCAACAAATTTCGCTGTTGGAAGCTCAGCGCGACCAGCTGCTGCAACTTCAGGACACGATATCTATGCTTCAGGAACAAGGATCTGTTCTCAAGTCGGCGCTGATGGAGAAAGACGCGATGCTTCAGCAGAAAGCAGAGGAGTGTAGCGTTGTTCAGGATGAAGTCGTGCAGCAGAAAGCCCTCATATCGCAGATGAAGGGTGAGGTAGATTTACTCAGGCAAGAGTGCTCAGAGGCGAAACAGCACATAGAGCAAAAAGAACAGACATTGGAAGAAGTAAGAAATGAGTGTAAAAATCACATGAACGAGCTGAATAAACGGAACGAATCCGTGATCTCGCTCAGCAGCCAGCTTGGTGCCATGAACGAGAACGCTGCGCAGACCGAGGCTGAAGTTGCCAACCTAAAGACCGCCGTGCAGAAACTCACTGCAGAACTGACACAGAAGGAGGACCAGAGGAAAGCAGAAATCGTTGACTTCAACGATAACATTGAAGCACTGAAGGAGGAGAATACAAGGTTAAAGTCTGAATTTAAGAAAACCGTGGCAGATTTGTCCAAAGCACACGAACACGTTGCCCATCTGAAAACAGCAGTCTGTGATGGGGACAATAAACTCAAAACTGCAGACTCAGAAAGGGAGAGGCTTAATTTGATCATGCAAGGAAAGGATGACTCCCTGAAACAGCAGGAGAATTTGATCCAGCAACTCAACAGTAGGATTGCTGAGCAGGAGGAGCAGCTGAAACAGAAAGCAGATGACAATGTCACTTTAAGTGCAAACGTTTCAGAGCTTGAAGACTCTGTTTGTAAACTCAGAGGACAGGTTGACAGTCTTGCATCAGAGTCACAGGTACTGAATAACACTTTGGAGAAAAAGGAACAGTCGAGTCTTGAATATCAAAGTCATTTTTCAGGTGCCGTTGAGAATCTTAATTCAAAGCTACATGCCAAAGAGGTAGAGTGTGAGAGCTTGAAGGAAAAGACTTCACACCTTGAAGAGTCAGTCGCAAAGCTCAAAAGCAGCCTCCAAGAACAGATATCTGAGGCGGAAAATCTGAGGAAGGCCTTGGAGAAAAAACAGGCGGCTCTTTCGGACCAATCAAAGTCTCTTCAGGATATTCAGAGAAGAGCAGATGAGGCTTTGCTCTTTAAAACTCAGTTTGTGGAAAGCACAGAGTTGGTGTCACAGCTACAGAGTCAAATTCAGCTACTGTCCACTGGGTCTGAAAACTTCAAAATGTCAGCAGAGGAAACACAGAGTGCCTTTAACAACCTACAAGAGAAATATGCAGCTAACTTAGAAATGCTGCAGGACGTGAGAACGCAACTGTCCCAAAGGACCAACGAGGTGTCCAAACTTCAGAAGTTATTGGATGACGCCAGTAACAAACATCAGACGGCAAATTCCACTATAGAAACACTGAGAAATGAGCTTTCTGCAATCCATCACAAACTCGCGAAGACTGAAGACCTGAACTTCAGTCTTTCAAAGGAAAAGGACGAAGCGTTTGCTTCTCATCAAGCGAGCGTGTCGCTGCTGACTGTTGAAATAGAAAGACTCAAATCACAACATCTTCAAGTTGTGGCACAAATGAATGCGCTGACAGAAAACCTTGAGCAGAGGGAAATGGCTCTCCATGCAATTAACAGTCAGTACACTTCCCAGGCCAAACACGCATCCCAGCTGGTTTCAGAAATGCAGAAACTAGAGCAGCAAAATAAGAGACTAAATGAGGAGATTAGTTTGTCAAAGGAAGAGAACCAGAGGCTTCTTACAGCTGCGAGTAATGAAAACGCACATTTGCAGGAGGAAGTTAGAAAACATCTCGCAGAGAGGGAAGAGCTGGAAAGACGACATCATCAAATATGGACATCGCAGGGGGAGCTGCAGGTTCAAATGGAGCAGCAGTCCAGCAGCATGAACGCAATAATGGAGAAAACGATGTCCGAGAAGGAGAGCCTTCAAGCAAAGGTTAGTGCCAAAGATGAGGAAGTTTCTGAATTAAAAGGCACCATTCAAAAGATAGAGCAGATTCTGCAGGATTCTGAGAAAGAGTGGCTGTTAGTTTTGGATAGAGAAAAACATGACAAGAACCTACTTGCAGAACAATTGAAAAGTGTTGAAAATGAAATGAAATCTAAAGATGTTAAAGTTAATGCTTTGAAAGGTGACTTGGACAGTTTGCAGGAAAAACTAGCGGAGGCTTCGTCTGCACTCAGGCAGGGATCTGATCAACTGAGCGCAAAAGAGACGGAGGCGTCGGCATCCAGGATTCAACTTGAGAAGGTATTGGCGTCTGTAAAGGAGAAAGATAACGAGAAGAACAATTTGCACCAGGCTCTAAAAGCTGCAGAACACGAGTTACATAAACTTGTAGCGAGAAAAAATGGTACTGACAAAGATTCCTCTGTCTTGCCACTAACCACATCTGAGAGTTCAGCTGCGTTAAAGAAAGAAAAAGCCTCTTTACAGGACATGATAAAACTGTTACAAGAAAGGCATCAGTCTGAGGTAGAGGCTTTGAAAAATGAGTTACAAAAAACACAGAATACACTTAATAAAGGAGAGAGAAGTAATGACGAGAAGGGTCAACAAATTGCTCTTTTGCAGGAGATGATAGAGCATCTACAAACTCGGCTCACTGCTGAATTAGAGAAAGAGAAAGAAGCTACTGTCAAACACTCTTCTTTGCACAGTGAATTACAAGCAAAAGATGATCAAATCAACTGTATGAGCATTCAGATAAGTCAGCAAAAGGAATTACTTGCTGGACTTAGTCAGCAGTTAAGGGACAAAGATGGATCCATCGCCCAAGTGATAGAATCTGCATCAAATGAAAGAATGAAACTTGGTGAGGAAAAAGCATCTCTAACGGAGCAATTGGAAAGCATGGAGCAAGAACACAAAACATCCATGGAAAGGCTAGAAGAGATTTCTCAGCAGTTAGAGGAACGCATTTCACGCTCTCAGAGTGAAATTGAGTCTAATAAATCAGAGAAGCTCGAGCTAAGTAAGAAAAATGATGATCTAAAGAGCGAACTAGCCAAGGTATCGAAAGAAAAAGATGCAACGAAGAAGAAGCTTCAAGCGGCTCTCATTGTAAGAAAGGATCTGTTGAAGAAAATTGAGCAATACGAAACCCAAAAAGAAGAGAGCGCAAAGGATAAAATTGAGGTTTCACTTTTGCAGAATGAATTACAGGAATTGAAAAATCAAGCTGAAGCCACTGGAAAGAAGATTCTTGAGAAAGAAGGAGAGATTCTACAACAAAACACAGAAAGTGAAAGACTCGTGGCACAATTACAGTCAGAAAAACAGATTTTGCAAACCACATTGAATGAGAAAGAAGTGCATTTGTCAGAAACTTTGCAAGCACTGATGGAGAATAGCTCCCTCATAAAGCAGCTGCAGTCCAGTGCTGCTGAGAAAGAAGACGCGGTTGAGCGAGACCGAAATATCTGGGTGCAGAAAACAGAAGAGCTTCAAAATGAAATTAAGATATGTAAAGATGCGTTAAAGGAGAAAACGTCCTCCACTGCTACTGCTGTTGATTTAGAAAATGAGCTTGCACAGATGAAACTTGAAAAGGCGAAGCTACAGAAAAAGGCCCAGGCTGCCTTGCTCGCACGCAAAGAGACCCTGAAGAATGCTCAAGAAAATGAGAAGAAATTGACTCAAGAGCTAGCTGAACTGAAAGACGACTACAAGGCTCTCCTGGAACAACGATGTCAGCAGACGAATGAGCTAAACGCTGTCCAGTTAGACTTTGACGAGAAGGTCAGGGAACTGGAGGACCTCCGTAAAAGCTCTTTGTCTGATCTAGATGAACTGGCCACCTCAAGACAGCTTGTTCAGGAGAGGGATAAGACTCTACAAGATCTGAAGATGTCTCTGGCCGAGAAAGAGAGCCAGTGCCATTCTCTATCAAACTCGCAAACAGAGCTAGAAAATGTGAAATCCAAATTTGAGAGCGTGTCTCTTGAGATGGCAAGTAAAGAAGAGGCTCTGGTAGTCATGCAACAAAGAGCAGAAGCTTTGAAATCAAAACTTCAGATGGTAGAGAACGACTTGGAGAAAGCTCATGCAGAAGTAAAAGAGAAAACGGAAGAAGTTGAGAGTTATCAAGAAACCATTAAAGTTGCTGAGCTAAAGACCCAACAGGAGACGCAAGCTTTAATAAATGAAAACGTTGTTTTAAAGACCCAGCTGAGCATCTCTGAGTCTGCACTGGAGGAACACATGCACGCAAATGAACAAAAATATCAACTCCTGGTAGAAGGAAACGTGGCTCTTTTGGAGAAAAGCAATCGGATGAAAGTGGAACTTGAGACAGCAGTTGCTTTAGTTTCACAGAAATCCTTGGAAGTTGTAACCATCCAAAAGACATTAGCAGAAACACAGCAGCAGCTCAGTGACAACAGAGCTGTTTTGACAGAGGAGCTTGAAAAAACACAATCGCAATGTACTGAAATGCAAAGGCATTTGGATTTGTTACGGCAAGAAAAAGAAAATGCTTTCACAATAATCGGTGAACTCAGGGATGAGGTAACTACGCTGAATAAGCAACTGAAGGAGAGCGTAAATGAGCAGCTACATCAAGACAAACGGGAAATGTGCATTCAACAGGAAGATGTTAACAAAGAAGCCGTTTGTTTGCCTTGCAAATGTGCTGAAAACTTTGAAGTGAAACTAAAGGAGAGGGATTATGCCTTGTTAGTTTCTCAGACTAAAGTTATAGAAAAGGAAGAACTAATTGCTGCACTTGAACTGCAATTAAAGCAGCAAATTAAAATGCACGAAACCTCGATTGAAAAGATGAAAACCGAGGCTGATGAGCTTCAGAAATCTCGAGACGATGGCACCAAAATGAACGATAAGGACAACCGAGGCAAAGTTGCTCTCCTAACCAGGAAACTTCAAGCAGCTTTAGTTTCGAGGAAAGAACTCTTGAAGGAAACGGCAACACTCAAGGAAGAAGTAGAAAAGCTGTCAGCCAAACATGGCGCTAAAGAAGCCGAGTACCTTTCTCTGGAATCATCAGTGCTGAAGTTGAGACAACAAAATATGGACCTGGAAAGCTCTGTGTCATCTCTGATCACAGAGAAAGAGGAGCTCTGCACTAAAGCTGATGGCGTCTTCAGTGATAACCGCAGCCTTTCGGCAGCCTGTGAAAGCTTGAAGCTAACCATAGAAAACATCACCCAGCAGAAACAAGCTTTCTCCTGCCAGGTTGAGTCTCTTAAGGACTCTCAAACAGAGGAGCTGTCCAAGTGGAAGTCAAAGCACGCCGAGCTGAAACAAGAGTACGAGTCTCTTTTACAAGCTTACGAAAATGTAAGCAGTGAAATGGATAAGATGAGGCAGCTTTTGGAGGGGGCTAAAAGAGAGAGGCAGGAAGCCCTCAGAAAAGTCTACAAACAAGAGACCGAGCTGGAGATTTTGGACAAGCAAGTTAGAGAGATGGAGGAAGAAAATGGAAGAAATAAAGAACAGATGCAGACATTTTCCAAAGAGAATCAGAAAATTAAAAAAGAGCTGATTGAACTTGAAGAAAAACACAAAATGGCAATGTGCGAGCTGACTGATAAAGATCAACAGTTGGAGGCTGAGATTTGCAGACTTAAAGAGTCGTCGGAGGACCTCAGGGAGAAGCTCGCTGAATCGGAGGCTGAAAATAACCAACTGGCAGAAAAGCTTCAAGAAGCTAGCTGTTCATTGGAAGAGAAGCACCTGGGATCAAATGCATACACAAACAACATGCAGCTCAAACTTGATGAAGCCCTCAGTTTGAATAATTCACTGACTGCCCAGATTGAGGCCCAGAAAATTGAACTCGGTGCTCAGTTGGAAATCAGCAACTTGTTACAAAAGGAGAAGCAAAGTCTTTCTGAAAGAATTGAGAAGATACAGAATGATCACGAGTTTCAGTTGGGAAAGAAAGACGACGACATTAAAGAGCTCAACGCCATCATTAACAGACACAGCCGAGAGACCTTTAGCCTAAATGAGAAGGTGAGAATCTTGGAGGACGATAAGTCTCTTCTGCAAGAGGAGCTTGAAAATGTTCAGGAGATTTCAGACAAAGTGAAAAATGAAAACGAATATTTGGAAACTGTGATCCTGAAAAACTCTGAAAGGATTGATGAACTGACTGAGTCGGTCTCTGTTTACCAAACGCAAAACAAGCAGCTGTCCTCCCAGCTGGCAGCTAGTAAAGAGATGAGCAGTCAAGTTCGTCAAGAGAAAGAGCAAGAGCAGCTCAAACTGGTCCAAGCGTTTGAGGAGAAGCTCAAGACGGTTCAGAGAGGCAGCGAGGGCTCCAAGAATGTGAAGAAAGAACTGCAAGAGCTGCTCAAAGAAAAGCATCAGGAGATAAATCAGCTGCAACAGAACTGCATTAAATACCAGGAACTGATTTTAGATTTAGAGAGCGCTTTGAAGACCTCGCGGTCAGCCTGTGAACACTTGGAGAAAGAAGTAAAGAAAAGCTCAGAGAAAATGTCGGATTTAGAGGAGAGAGGTAAACTAGATGAGGCTGAGCTGATTACACACAAGAACCTCCTCCAGCAGGCCACAGAAAATATTTTGAGGCTTGAGTCTGAAAGAGACCAGCTGGCTTTGGACGTGTCAGAGGAGAGTCAAAAGTCTGAGGATCAGGTCGCGGATAAAACGAAATCACCACAAAATTTTGATGAGCAACAATTCAATTATTATTTGGAGAATCAATATATGTTACAACAACAGCTAGATGAACTCAAAGACCTAAAAGATAAAGAAAGTCAAAAAGTGAATGAACTGAGTCAGCACCTAGACTCTAAAGATCTACAGATTAATACTCTGAAACGATCAGCTGAGACCAATGAGGCAAAGCTGTCCGCTTTATCTGCCACTGCTCAAGGTGCCGATGCTTCCAGACTGTGGAATGATTTGTACCAAAAGACGTTACACGAGAAGGACAGCCAGCTCCTCGAACAGGGTTTCGTAATCAAGCGATTCCTGGAAGACATGAGAGTGAAGGATAAAGAGGTGAATGAACTACGGGTGACCAAGTCGAGACTGGAGAGGACTCTCAATGAATACTCCGTCGCTGCCGCTGCGCAGCAGAGACAGCTGTTCGTCATGAGCGCAAGCAACGCTGAACTTACCGAGAACGTGGAGCTTATGAACATGCAGGTAAAGGAACTCAGCGCTAATGCTGAAAGAATAGAGCAAGGTAAAAATGCACTGAACCGACAGCTCGCCGACAAAGAAAATGTGATCTCCCAAATGCAGCTAAATCTCCAGCAGCTAGAGAAGATAAACGCAGACTCGGACGCTCAGCTGCTTCTTTTGCAGTCGCAAAATGACCAAGTTCAAGCTGACTTTGAGAAGCAGGAGGGAATTTCCCTGCAGCTGAAAACACTCCTCCGAAGCAAAGATGCTGAGATCTCCTCCTTGCTGTCCTGTAGAGACGGTCAGATGTCGGGATATCTAGAACAACTCCAGACGAATCACCGCACCCAGGTAGCGGTGTACGAGGACAGGTTAAGTTCTTCACGCTACCAGAGAGAAAAGGTGGACAAAGAGTTGAGGGGCCTTGAAGCAAAGGTCAAAAGTCTGCAAATTAAAGCTAACCGGTCTATCCAGGAGAAGGAGCAGATGGCTGCGAAGATGGAGTCATTCAAGAACTCGATGGTGTCTTTACAGAGTGAACGGGAGCGACTGATGTCCGAATACAGGATGCTTGAAGCAAAGAGTCAGTTAGGGTTAAAGGGTAAAGAGGGCTCTGCTGATGGGGAAGGTGGTGCCACCAGAGGCCTTAAACATGAAATAAGGAAACTGTTACATCAAATGGATGATCTCAATTCAGAGAACGCTATGCTCAGGGCACAGCTGGTTCGGTACAGAGAGGATTTAAATCAGGTGTTATTCCTGAAGGACAACCAGCTGAAGGTGTTGCTGAAGAAACAGCAGGATGTGATCAAAACCCTTGAAAACCAAAAGGCCGCAGCTGAAAAGCAGCAAAAAGAGTCTCAGTTGGAACTTCAAAAGGAACAAGAGGCGAGCAGCACTTTAAAAGAAGAGATTTCTAAACTTAAAGCTCAGGTTTCAATCCTGGAGTCCGATACTGTCGCTCTAAAAAAGGAAAGAGCCGCGACAAACGAGGGCAAAGTGATTACTGACTTGCAAGCCGCCGTGGCAGCTAAAGCAGCCGAATGTAATGACCTCCAGCAAAAAATCCTTTCTCAGAAAATGCTAACTGATGAGCTCAAGGAAAAGTTGCAGCTGGTGGAAAATGAAACGGACAAACACCTGGCTGAAGCTGAGGACAAATACAACAGTGAGCTGGACACCTTCGAGCGCGAGGTAGAGCTGATGAGAAACGAGCGGGAGACGGCTGATCAGAGGGTGGCGGAGCTGGCGAAAGACCTACTCGAAATGGAGCAACAGTTATCAGACGCCAAAACGCAAAGCAAAGACACGAGGGCTCAAAATGAGTCCATGTGCAAAGCCATGGCTGCTTTGCAGAACGACCGAGACCAGCTCATCGAAGACTTCAAGATCCTGAGAAACAGATATGACGACGAACTCCGAGAGACTCGGGCAGCCTTGAACAAGGTTGAGCGCAGTCTGCAGGATGCCACCTCTGACCTGGCGATGTTCGCCAAAGAGAGGGACATCCATGTTCACAAAATGAAAGCGCTGGAGAACAAAGACGCACACACAGAGCTGAGCAAGTTGTTGGATGAGCTGTCGAGGGATTTGTCAGGGAAGGAAAGGGAACTGAAGCGGGTCGTCCTGGAAAATAACGCGTACAGCAGGCAGCTGGCAGCATTTTCCAGATCCATGGCCAGCCTTCAAAATGATCGTGACCGGCTGGTGGATGAGTTAGCCGGGGCCAAAAGAGCGGTTGAGTCCAGGCAAGGGTCAAGCCCAGAGACTGTCACCTCCGTGAGTGTGGAAACGTCAAAAGGAAGTGCTCTTCAGAATGAGAAGGAAGGCTTGGTAAGTCAAGTCATCAGCTATGATTTGAGTTTGGCTGTTGCTTGCACACTCATCTCTGCTGTGTTTCATTTTGTGGAAAGCATGCAGGGACAAGATAGATTTTTGTTTTTCATGCATTTCATTGCTTTGACTTGCACGGTATTTGTTGTGTGGATGCACATGTTCTAGTGTGAAATTCTATTTAAAGGAACACGGCGACTTATTGGGACTTTAGCTTATTCACCGTAACCCCGAGTTAGACAAGTCGATACGTACCATTCTCATCTCCGTGCGTGTCGTAACTCTGTCTGACGGCTCCACCGTTAGCTTAGCCTAGCACAGATCCTGGAGGTAACCGGCTCCAACTAGTCTACTGCTCCGAATAAGTGACAAAATAATGGCAACATGTTCCTATTTACATGTTGTGATTTGTATAGTCACAGCGTGTACAAATAACAAGGTCACATGAGACACAGCCAAAGGGAAGCAGGCGGAGTGATATGCTTGCAGCTCTGAGCAGAGCTGCAGCGTATCACTCCGCCCAAGTAGCACTGCTTCCCTTTCTGAGAATATAGTTCCCAGTTTATATTCAGTTAGAAGATGGCTGTGTCTCAAGTGACGTTGTTATTTGTACACGCTGTGACTATACAAATCACAACATGTAAATAGGAACATGTTGCCGTTATTTTGTCACTTACTCTGAGCAGTAGGCTAGTTGGAGCCGGTTACCTCCAGGATCTGTGCTAGGCTAAGCTAACGGTGGAGCCGTCAGACAGAGTTACGACACGCACGGAGATGAGAAGGGTATGTATCGACTTGTCTAACTGTCGGGGTTACGGTGAATAAGCTAAAGTCCCAATAAGTCGCCGTGTTCCTTTAACAAAAGATACTTTAGATGATTAGTTTTATGAGCTTTGTGACTGACGACTTAATATTGGTGCCATTGCAGGAGGCGAGGCAAACCGTGAAGAAGATGCAAACTATCAGACTGCCACCTGAAAAAGAAATCAGCAGCTACCAGGAAGAAACAGCAGGTCTAAGGTAAAAAAAAAACAAAAAGACTGAAGTAAACTAAACTTGTGTTTTCTGAATATAAGGTGAAGTTTCCTTAAAGAGTAATAGAAGTATCTGTATAAGTTGGACTTACTTCTACCTTGGTGTGATACGTGTGTCAATGCATGTACAGAGTTTACAGTGTGTTTGTCAAAAATTGCCAAAAAAGACGTTCAAATATTCCTTCTAGGAAAAACACATTGGTTTAAATATGCTTGAACATCTATTTTTGTGCATTATGTCCACAAGAGGGCGACTTGTACAGGTATATTTCAACATGAACATGTCTTTTAAAAGATCTACGTACCTACACATTACAAAATAAACAAATAAAATAATGTCCTATGCCGTTAAACTTTATTTAAAGACTTTTTCAATGTGTTTCTTTAGAGCAAATCACACCGCAGCGTTTGTAATTTGGTCATAAACAACCAAGTCTCTTGCCGTTTTTTTGAATTTGTCCGACAGTTTGTCTGTCGGTCGGTGTTTTACCGACAGAAGTTCCCGTATCTCGTCTCGTCTCTTCAGTTTTTGTGTAAATTATCATTCTTCTTCACGTTCGGATGTTTGCGCCAGCCGCACGATGAGAAACGCCATCAACACGCTTACTCGTTGGCTGTGAATTCTCCAAATATATATTCAAATTTAGAATATTGCAGGGCTCCAGACTAACTTTTTTCACTAGGAGCACAGTTGCCCCCAACTGAAAATTTTAGGGGCACAACCAGAAAATTTAGGGGCACACATCGTAAATCAACATGCTAACCAAATATTCACATTTCTACAAATTTCCACTGTATTACTAATAAATACTTTGATAATAGATGCATACATTACAATGTGCCGTTTCAAATTCAGCGTCTCATTTTGTTGTGCACTTTTGAACATGCAACATAGAAGGTCAACCGACCTGATCGCTTTCATGACAGTAGAAATAAAAAAAAATAAAAAATACCATATATTCCTAATAAAAAAAGGTATTAGTAACAAAGTGCTTGGTAACCTGTCGGTCATTTCATAGTTAAAAACAATACTTAACAAATGAATGTAAACATTACATTAGGGGCACTGACCAATAACATTCCACTAGGACAAGTAGGCCTAAACAACTTGTGCCCTCGTTTAGGATCCTTGCGTATATGATTTCACATTTTGTTAAACGTCGGTGTCCCCATCGATCATAATTGATTGGATATACGGAGCATCCTTGATCTTCTTGTAAGTCTCCCCCTTCAGAGTATCCGAAATTACTCCAACGAATTGTGCGCATTCTGTATCGTCGTTGTATGTTTCGTTAAGTTTTAAGCCATTTTTCCTTTGAAGGTCGAGCTGGCTTTTGAATTTCATCTTCATCTCAAAATCATCTCTGCCTCATCTGCGCTCTGATTTACAGCCTCTTGTCTTGTAAAAGCAGCCGGCAGTGGCGTTGCTTTTTCATTTATTAACATGTCACGGCATACTCTGTGCTTGAGGCTAATATTGTGTTTAACCAATGTTTTGCATTTAAACTGCGAAGTGCCTGCGCTGGTCGCACATGTGCGACTGGATGTAAAATTCAGTCGCGCACTCTCCAATTTTGGTCGCAAAATGCGACCATTTGGTCGCAGTCTGGAGCCCTTTATTGGTTGACCGCCCTATGGCACATACATTGGCATCAAGTAGGAGGATTGATTTTTGCCCAAACTGTAGTGAACAACAACTGCTGCGTTCACGTGGTCAGCTTACTGTCTCTACGTGTTGGCGTGAAAACAACTGTGGATTCCAGCTGTGCGGTTATGCACGAGGCAACGACCAAACAACAGTTCAATAATTGCTTGTGATAATAAAGGTTTTTCTGTTATGTAGATCGGACACAGAGAGGAAGGACACGCTGCCAGTCAAGGTAAGTTATACATCTGGAAACTATACGTGATCTGTATCATAGTTGTATTGCTATATTTTACTAATCTGTTTTAGATTTAAACAAACATTTGAGTCCCTTTTGTTCAGCCTTTCATCTTATTCTTTCCTTCCGTCCCCAACAGGAAACGGTTGTTTTGGCAGGTCAGAGTGGAGTGGACGAGGTGGTGGTGAGTCGGTTGGAGGCAGAGAGGATCCAGCTTCACGGAGACCTGCAGCGCTGCGTGTATGAGATCCAACAACGAGACCAGTACCTCCAGCAGCTCAACCTGAAGGTATGAGACAGCTGATTGGCGCTGTAGACACAAAGTGAAGTAGTTCGATGTGGGCAGTGTAGCAAGCTGGTTGTTTATACTATTTTTGCAATCAGTCCCTCCAGAAAAACGTGATTATGCGATCGCAGAATTCAATGCATAATCAGCCAAAGTCCGCATATTTATTCGGGGGGCTGCATTCTTTCAAATACGCCGCACTTTCGCCGCATAAATTGCCGATTTCCACGCAAAATATGCGGGTCTTGCCTTGCGCGATTTCATAATCCCCGCATTTTCGTTGCAAAAAAGTCACATATATCTCAGCAGAAAGTTGAAAAATGTTGCGTTTACTTCACACAAGAGCAGCCATTTCCCCCTGTTGCCATGGGAACGCTATGAAGTAATGTAATGTCGCCTAGTGAGAACACGGTGTTGGGGGGGAATCACTTTGTTTTCTCTTTTTCATCAAACCGCAGTTTTTGCAAGTTCCCGCAATTTTTGCAAGTTCCCGCAATTTCATCGCATAAAATTGCATAAATATTCCGCATATTCCATCAAATTTTTTAAGAAAACGTGCCGCATAATCAAGGATTTTTGCCCGCAACAATCACAAAAAAACTCTGCGTTTTTCTGGAGGGACTGTGCAATAAACTTATAATGTCGGAGATCCAATTGTATGATATTTCCATCCATTGATTATTTCTTATTTTCTACCAAAGATATTAGGGCAGCAACTACAGATTATTTTAATCGTTGATTAATCTCTTGATTATTTTCTGGATGAATAGATTAGTTGTTTGGTCTAAAATGTCAGAAAATGGTGAAAAATGTGGATCAGTGTTTCCCAAAAAAGCCCAAGACGACGTCATCAAACGTCTTGTTCTGTCCACAACTCAAAGATCTTCAGTTTCCTGTCACAGAGGAGAGAAGACACTAGAACATATTCACATCTAACAAGCTGGAATCAGAGATGTTTTTCGTAAAAAAAAAACTAGTCAAGAGTTGCAAAGCAAAACTCCCGCACACTGTCTAAGGTCACCTCCTACAGAAAGATGTAGAACCATTTGCCTGAAGATGGTCCAGTACAGAAACGTTGCTTAATTAAAACGTTATATTTTTTTGCAAGTTAGACAGTGTGCGGGAGTTGTTTTTCTTGGTAACTCTTGACCTACTTGTCCCTCCTACGCACTTAGTTGCCGATTCATTTCATAGTTGACAACTAATCGATTAATCTTTGCAGCTCTAAGAGAAATAACCTCTGAAGGAAGAACTAAATTATTTATTTGAGTGTTTCCTTCAGGATTTTTTTTTTTTAGCAGTGGCGGCAGGTCTGTCCGAACAACAGCTCCAACAACCACCGGCAAATGTTTTACGTATGAAACGGAACGGACACTTCGCTGCAACACAAACAAATATATTTATTCACCTCTATTCACACACAATGAGGCATATTTTCAGTTGTGATCGAACTGTGTTTTTTGAGGAACTATAGGGCACTTTAACATCTACAACAGGTCTACACTTCTACAACTACATTTTTTGTACAGCCTTGTTTCTGATACCGTGGTGGAATACATTTTGCCATGGTGGGCCGCCACTACAAAATCAACATAGAGGAAACACTGCCCATCCTTCCTTCCTCCCCCCCCCCCCCCAGGTGCAGCAGGAAGTGGAGGAGAAAGGTGCTGTTGCAGCTCAGCTGAGGGCCGTTTCCCAATCCCTGAGGGACACCCAGAATCGCTGCCACTGGCTGGAAACCCAAGTCCAAGGCCAGTCTCAGGTAAATAATCCTAAACATGTATGTAGACCACAGTTCTGGGTCCTTTTTGTTTGTTCACATAAGGCACACGTGTCAAACTCAAGGCCCAAGGGCCAAATCCGGCCCCTCGCAGGTATTGATCCGGCCCCCATATCAATTTAGGTTTACAATACATTTTGGCCCACCTAGTTTTTGTACCTTTTTCAGTGTGTTGTCGTGTTTTCTGAAGTTTTTGTCAGTTTTGCAGACGCTTTTGGTGCCTTTTTTCTCCGACATTTTTGCCACTTTTTCTGGTGTTTTTGGGGCCTTTTCTGGCGTTTCTTTTCCATGTTTTTGTCGCTTTTTCCCGACCTTTTTTGTCACTTTTTTCTTTGATGGCTAAGTTACTTTTTTGGGGCTTTATGTCGACCAAACACAAAGTGAGAAGGCTATATGAGACAACACAATAATCCAGTAAAAGATCCTTGACTTTTTCGATTAAATAAAAGCATGTGAATAAACTAAACATGTCTGGCCCTGGATGTGATTCTTAGTTTCCAGTGTGGCCCTCTGGGAAATTGAGTTTGACACCCCTGACATAAGGTGTTGTCATGCATCACATCCATATTGTATACTTCCCCTCCATTTAGTTTTTTATCTCTTTGTACTGTCATACTATGAAATAAAGACAAACATGCTATAAAAAAAACAAATAAAAAGTTGCATCTCTACATGTAACGCTGTCTCCCCACCACCAGGGGTCAGTGTATGCTGAGGTTGCACCTGGAGCCCCCCAGGAGAGGAGCATCAACTCCATGACTGCTGGAACCGCTGAAGCCAGTCAGCTCCAAGAAAGGTGAAGAGACAAAGGGCCATATTTTAAAGTGCCCATGTTATGAAAAAATCACTTTTTCTGGGATTTGGGGTGTTATTTTGTGTCTCTGGTGCTTCCACACGCATACAAACTTTGAAAAAAAATCTATCCATGTTGTTCTGAGTGAGATACGGTTTCTGAATGATTCCTGTCTTCAGTCTCTGGGTGAGCTGGTCAAAATCTGCACGGCTTGTTACGTAAGTAGCCGAAACGACGGGCTAACCACAACCGTTAGCATGCTAGCGCTAGTGTTAGCATGCTAGCTCGTTCTCAATTGCAAAGCGCCGCTACAACACACACAAGTTCACCATAATCTCCAAAAGAAGTACTTCCATGTGCGCCCTCCTTTAGAAGAAGTCTCCCGGCTAATCCTGCCTTGTAACTGACCAAAGTTGGAGAAACAACCTTTCTTTTACTGTCTATGGAGCTAACTGCAAAGCAAAAAAAAAGCACAATACCATCTGTAAAACTGAGTTTCTTATTTACCAGATATATTAATGTGTGTGTGTGTGTGTGTGTGTGTGTGTGTGTGTGTGTGTGTGTGTGTGTGTGTGTGTGTGTGTGTGTGTGTGTGTGTGTGTGTGTGTGTGTGTGTAGGCTGCTTGAGTTGGAGCAGAGTCTGACAGACGAGAGAGCGAGGAGAGAGATGGCTGAGGAGGCTCTGCGTCTTGCTGAGGACAGAGCAAAGAGGTCACACACACAGAGACACACAGAGACACACACACACATACGGTATACTGTATATTCAACCGTGCAGAACTTTTTAAAATGCTTTTGTTTTGCAGTGTTGAATCCAGTCTGTCCAGAGACAGTCAGAGGGACTTCAGTATCGAGATGGAAGCAGAAGACGAGTGGGAAGCTCTCAGTCTCAACCCAAACCAGCCTCTACTAGCACGGAAGGTACGCAGGAGACAACTAATGAATTTAGCCTCCACTCATCGAGAGGCGTGTAAATAAACAAACCGTTGTTGCTGGTTTCAGAGATTCAAATACAACCTTAAAGGAACACGGCGACTTATTGGGACATTAGCTTATTCACCGTAACCCCGACAGTTAGACAAGTCCATACGTACCCTTCTCATCTCCTTCTGACGGCTCCACCGCTAGCTTAGCCTAGCACAGATCCTGGAGGTAACCGGCTCCAACTAGCCTAGCTTAGCACAGATCCTGGAGGTAACCGGCTCCAACTAGCCTACTGCTCCGAGTAAGTGACAAAATAACACCAACATGTTCCTATTTACATGTTGTGATTTGTATAGTCACAGCGTGTACAAATAACAACGTCACATGAGACACAGCCATCTTCTAACTGAATATAAACTGGGAACTATATTCTCAGAAAGAGAAGCAGCGCTACTTGGGCGGAGTGATACGCTGCAGCTCTGCATGTTGCCGTTATTTTGTCACTTACTCGGAGCAGTAGGCTAGTTAGAGCCGGTTACCTCCAGGATCTGTGCTAAGCTAGGCTAGATGGAGCCGGTTACCTCCAGGATCTGTGCTAAGCTAGGCTAGATGGAGCCGGTTACCTCCAGGATCTGTGATAAGCTAGGCTAGTTGGAGCCGGTTACCTCCAGGATCTGTGCTAAGCTAGGCTAGTTGGACCCGTTTACCTCCAGGATCTGTGCTAAGCTAGGCTAGATGGAGCTGGTTACCTCCAGGATCTGTGCTAAGCTAGGCTAGTTGGACCCGTTTACCTCCAGGATCTGTGCTAAGCTAGGCTAGATGGAGCCGGTTACCTCCAGGATCTGTGCTAAGCTAGGCTAGTTGGAGCCGGTTACCTCCAGGATCTGTGCTAAGCTAGGCTAGTTGGAGCCGGTTACCTCCAGGATCTGTGCTAGGCTAGGCTAGTTGGAGCCGGTTACCTCCAGGATCTGTGCTAAGCTAGGCTAGATGGAGCCAGTTACCTTCAGGATCTGTGCTAAGCTAGGCTAACAGTGGAGCCGTCAGAGATGAGAAGGGTATGTATGGACTTGTCTAACTCTCGGGGTTACGGTGAATAAGCTAATGTCCCAATAAGTCGGCGTGCTCCTTTTAAAGTGTGATCCTGTGACTGACGGGTCCCCTGATTGCTTGGTGTTTGTGCCTCCAGGTGAAAGGCGGCGTGGTGGCGTGCCGACGCTGGCTCAGAGGGAGGAGCCTCTACTTCTCCAGGCTGTTGACGAGCCGCGCGCGCTCTCGATATTTCTTCCTGGCCTACCTGCTCGCAATACACGTGCTCGTCCTCATGTGCCTCACTGGGGCCCTGTAGCCAGCTCGGACTGGGAAGTCGGTTTAAGGTTGAAACTGAAAGCTGAAGTAATTCTTATTTTTTTTATTTTTTAAGCTAATTCAGCATTTTTATTTTCTCTGTGCATTGAAAAGTGAAACACTAAAAGTGGCTCACACACACAGCAGTTGGAGAGGCTCTCTATACACCTGTCAGGTCGCACCTTTCCTTCCTAGGAAAGTCAATAATATAATATACAGTCTGCAGCAGCAGCGAGGCGCTTGACGACGTGTTAAAAGATTTCAGATGAATTCTTCACAACATGTAATGTCATTTTTATTCACGTTGTTTGCAAGACAGAACACAGTGAGTGTGTCTTAAATTACAGCTGATTGTTTGGGCGTGTTGTAGAGCTGCAAAGATGAATCGATTAGTTGCCAACTATTACATTAATGGACAACTATTTTGATAATGGATTAATCGGTTTGAGTCTTTTTTTTTAATGAAAATAATGTGAATATGTTCTAGTTTCTTCTTCTCTGGGACAGGAAACTGAATATCTTTGAGTTGTGAACTTAACAAGACGTTTGAGGACGTCATTTTGGCCTTTTTTTGGAAAACACCGATTGACATCTTTTAACCATTTCCTGACATTTTATAGACCAAACAACTGATCGATAAATCGAAAAAATAATGGACAGTTTAATCAACAATCAAAAATAACCGTCAGCTGCAGCCCTAGTGTTGTTGTTTTCAGATACAGATTATAAAGGAGACGAGGAGAGAAACTTACATTTTTGACACAAATCCTCAAGCTGATGGAGCTGAAGAAGGAAAAGGACTTGAACTCCGATGCCTAAGAAGGTGCAGAAAGCCATATCCGCTCTTAAAGGAGCCCCGCCACGCGTATCTCATGACTTTGTGGTAATGTCTGAAGGTCTACCATGGACTCTGTAACCGTGGTTACCTTGTTTCAAGCCATTCCAGCGCGGTATAGAAAGCCTGCAGGAAGACTCGGCTCGATTTGTGCCAGTTCTCATTAATATTCAACGAGCTAAGCTGCTTGACTCTGATTGGCTAACAGCTAAGCCAATGAGAGCCTGGCTACCAGCATGAATAGTAATGAGCTCATGAATAGTAATGAGCTCATGAATAGTAATGAGCTCAGGCAACATGACGTCAGACTGACCAGCTTTTGGAATCGGCCTGATTTCTCCTATTATCGTATCTTCCGGACTATAAGTCGCACTTTTTTTCATAGTTTGGCTGGTTCTGCGACTTATAGTCAGGTGCGACTTATTTATCAAAATTAATTTGACATGAACCAAGAGAAAACATCACCGTCTACAGCCGCGAGAGAGGGCGCTCTATGCTGCTCAGTGCTCCTGTAGCCTAGCAACCCCTGAAAACATCAGACACACTGGTAGCTTTCATTCACTGCTCTAAACCACACGTGTCAAACTCAAGGCCCGCGGGCCAAATCCGGCCACTCGCAGATTATGATCCGGCCCGCATATCAATTTAGGTTCACGATACATTTTGGCCCACCTAGTTTTTGTACTTTTTCTGACATTTTTGTCACTTTTTTCCGACGTTTTATTAAATTATTCTGATGTTTTTGGGCGCTTCTTTTCAATGATGGCTGAGGAACTTTTTTCTGACTTCTTTATGACTTTATGTCGACCAAACTGTCAGAGAGAAGACTATATGACACATGCAATAATACAGTCAAAGATATTTGACTTTTTCGATTAAATAAAAGCATATCAATAAACTAAAACATGTCCGGCCCTCGCTGTGATTCTTATTTTCCAGTGTGGCCCTCTGGGAAGTTGAGTTTGACACCCCTGCTCTAAACAGTGGTTGCTTGTGGCAACAGCCCAACTTCCTGTGTCGCCACAAGCAACCACTGTTTACAGCAGCGAAGAAGAAGACGTGCGCGCTACCAGTGTGTCCGCTGTTCTCCGTTTAATATTTCAGTTAACAGTTTCTCAGTTGATGTGTTCAGAGGTTGCTAGGCTACAGGAGCACTGAGCAGCATAGAGCGCCCTCGCCGCGGTAGACGGTGATGTTTTCTCTCGGTTCTAAACAAATGCGACTTATATATGTTTTTATTTTCTTCGTCATGACGCATTTTTGGACTGATGCGACTCATACTCAGGAGCGACTTATAGTCCGAAAAAATACGGTATTTCTTCCCAGTGACTAGAGCTGACGGAGGAGGCAGCAGTTCATTTTCACATTCACCACATAACACACGTTTTGTGTGGCAGGGCGCCTTTAACACTACTGTATAAATCGCCTCGCCACCTTGTTCCCTTCTCCTCCTGAGCTGGGAGCAAACGTGCAAACGTCCCGCCTGCTACGTCTGCACCAGCTGCTGCTTAGTTTCGCCTGCCTGGTTTCGTACCTCGCACATAATCGTGATGCTGAGTTAAAAAACTATGCACTGAAGCTCCAAAACGTGTGTATATAATCATTTTAATTAAGCTCCGAAGCACTACACCCCCCCCCCTCCCCTCCCGCCCTGTTCCTGTTTAACTGCAAAGCCAAAGGTGTGTGTATCCTTACCTTGGCTGTGTGAGTAAACGCTCTCACGCCCGCTAAAGATAGTGGGAGACGATGGTTTCGATATATATGTATATATATATATATATATATATATATATATATATATATATATATATATGTATATATACATGTACATTTTACTTCAGTGTCATGGTGTGCCAACATGTACTGCAAGAAAACAAGAGCAGATGATATGAAAGTACATACTGTGTGTATTTAAGGTTTATAGTATTTATGTGTGCATCCTCAGAAAGTATGCTGACTGTATGTATGTATATATGCATTTCTATCCTCTTAGCCTGATGTTTGACGACTGTACGTTTCTTCTGGATTGTTGAGTGTTAAAAATGTGACCGATAAAAAAGACTTTCACATAACGAGGTCAATTAACAAGCCAAAAATAAATGGAACAAATGAACTCCAATGATTTTACAGACAAAATAAAAACCTAATAAGCGGTGAAAGACGCTTTCTGGCTTGTTAGTTGATCCAGTTTTTGGTAGAAAGACGCGGCTGCTGATGAGTATGATCTGTACATAGACGTGTGATTGGTGGACAAAACGATGAACTGAATCTATTTATGAAAAAAAGGTTAACTACTGAAAATTGTTCAGATGGCATATTTTCTCTACTGCCTCTATTTTTAAGAGATAGTGACGCTGTTGGCCTTTTGGTGACATTAGGCTCAATACTGTGCAATACTGTGTCAGAGGTGACCTTTGTCAGATTAATTTAATAAAGCTTACTGAACTTTTCTTCTTCTTTTGACTGTTTCATGTGTTTCTGTAGGTTAAACAGTATAGAATAATGTAATAATAGTGTGTAATGCTGATATTTTATACAACAGATTAACCATTAACCTCTGGATCGACTCCAGCCGTCTTCTCTGCAGGGGGGGAAATATTGATGTGGGAAAAGCAACTTCTTCTTCTTCTGTGTGTTTTTAATTAGCAAATCACAAACCAAGTTTAAGGCGAGATACCGCCACCGACATTACTGTATTTGAGAGTGTAGAATAATCGACGGCATTAATGAATCTGCACAGAGGAGCAGGATCTGTTGTATTTGTGAGAGAGAGAGAGAGACACAGAGAGAGAGAGAGCATACTGTATATGGCGGTATATGGCGGTCAACAGTGATTGTGTGGCGGGCCGCCACGAATATATCAACATGTGGGAAACACTGATTTATCATGGCGATTTGTTCACACTTAAAGGGTAGCTTAGTTGTTTTTTTTCAACCTGGACCCTCCTTTTGTGTCTAAGTGACTGATTTAAACAACAATCTTTGAATTTTGTCCAGTATTAAGCGAGACGAAACAAGCTGCAATGTAACGTTAAGGGGCAATTGCGCACCTTCAACTTGTGTCCACTAAAAGTTCTGTTTTTGCCGCTGACAGACTCAGATTATTATTCTGAGAGTCTGACAACATTATGAAAGGATCCCTACAGAGATAGACCTTTTAGTTAAAGAGTAAGATCCTTTTAGTTTAACATGAAACAGTCCCGAAATCACCATCACCAAACTACACCAGACTCCATGTAAATAATCAGGACTTTTAGCGTGTATAGAGCCAGACTCCATGTAAATAATCACTACCTTTAGCGTGTATAGAGCCAGACTCCATGTAAATAATCACTACTTTTAGCATGTATAGAGCCAGACTCTATGTAAATAATCAGGACTTTTAGTGTGTATAGAGCCAGACTCCATGTAAATAATCACTACTACTGATTATTTACATGGAGTCTGGCTCTATACACGCTAAAAGTAGTGATTATTTACATGGAGTCTGTCTCTATACACGCTAAAAGTCCTGATTATTTACATGGAGTCTGGCTCTATACACGCTAAAAGTAGTGATTATTTACATGGAGTCTGGCTCCATACACGCTAAACGTCCTGATTATTTACATGGAGTCTGGCTCTATACACACTAAAAGTAGTGATTATTTACATGGAGTCTGGCTCTATACACACTAAAAGTAGTGATTATTTACATGGAGTCTGGCTCTATACACGCTAAAAGTCCTGATTATTTACATGGAGTCTGGTGTAGTTTGGTGATGGTGATTTCGGGGCTGTTTCATGTTAAACTAAAAGGATCTTACTCTTTAACTAAAAGGTCTATCTCTGTAGGGATCCTTTCATAATGTTGTCAGACACTTAGAATAATAATCTGAGTCTGTCAGCGGCAACAACAGAACTTTTAGTGGACTGAAACTGACGCTGAACATCTGTCCTGTAGGGTTACACTGCAGCCCGGTTCACATCTGCCGGTTACAGCGTTCTCGCTCAATACTGGACCACTTTCAAAGTCACTTAGACACCAAAGCGTGAAAAAATAGGGTCCAAGTTGAAGGGAAAAAGAAAACTTTTGAAGAAGAATTTACTGGTAGAAAGAAATATTACTTATTCATGTTTTGGTGTGTGTGTGTGTGTGTGGCCCTCACAGATATAGAAGAAATAAATATAAAAGGACTGTTTTCAGACCCACATTTTGCACTGACAGTCGCACACAGAGACCCAGAGACCCGTCTCTCCAGAGACTGCAGCCTGAGAACACCAAGAGGCCAGCCAGCCTTCTCTGAAGTACCAACACACTGTTGGCATTTCAAAATGCTGCGCTTTACTTCTGCACTTTCACAGTATTGTGCGTTGAATACTAGAGTAGAAAAAAGGGAGTCCAGCTGGTGTCTCATTTACAGAGAGACGTTTTGCTGCAGGCTTTTTGAAGTCCACGCTCACTTTAATTGCTTTACTATCTACTGCTGCAGATGACTGTTGTGTCACATGATCTTTCCTCGTCTTCTCCGTAAGCTACACGCCGACCGCAGACCACGGGTGAGAAACTTACACAAGGGAACTGCACAATAATCTAATTTACATTCTTTTTGTGGACAAGATCCTGACAGTGCAGATGAGTCAAAGACATTATTGTCTGTTATAAAATGGGTCCTTTACATCTTCCAGCTTTGCACGATGAAAATATATCAGTTAGGTATGTTAGAGTTGAAGTTTTTCATGTTTTATCCTTTGTCACACAACTACATTTGAGGAAAAAAAGTGAAAGTAGCAGTACCACAATTCAAAAATACTGCATTACAAGTAACATTCTTGTATTCAAAATGAATCCTAAAGGGACAGTTCAGACCTTTGGAAGATACTTTGCTTATCACAGACGCTAACCAGTGTCCTGCTATGGACGGGGGCAGCAGCGAAACACATTTTAGACACCTAAAACAATTTAAATCAGTGTACGCTATATTAGAATAATTTTCAGCGCTTCACCGAGCTGTCAGACGGCCATTTCTGCGTTATCTCTGCTCTCTTCAAAGCCACCAGACTCCTCTGACAAAATCAGTCATTTTACCTCCCAGAACACGGAGTTGCTACTCCACCGCTGCCTCCGTCGGTTAGTTAGTTTGTGTTATATTGTGACTTTGGTACTAAGGAACTAACTAACAAACTAACTAACCGACGGAGGCAGCGGTAGAGCAGCAACTCCCGTGTTCTGGGAGGTAAAATGAGGAGTCTGGTGGCTTTGGAGAGAGCAGAGATAACGGCTGCGGTTCCTCGTCGTAAAGGGCCGTCTGACAGCGAGGGAAAGAAGGGAAAATATTCTAAATATAGAGTCCTCTTAAACTGATATATATATATATCAGTCCCTCCAGGAAAAACGCAGAGTTTTTGTGATTGTTGCAGGCAAAAATCCTTGATTATGCGGCACGTTTTCTTAAAAAAATGCGATGGAATATGCGGAATATTTATGCAGTTTCATGCGATGAAATTGCCTGAACTTGCAAAAATTGCGGGAACTTGCAAAAAGACTTGAAAAACTTGAAAAAGATAGAAAAAATAAGTGATTCCCCCCCAACACCGTGTTCTCACTAGGCAAAATTACGTCACTTCATAACGTTCCCATGGCAACATGGGGAAAATGGCTGCTCTCGTGTGAAGTAAACGCAACATTTTTCAACTTCCTGCTGAGATATATGTGACTTTTTTTGCAACGAAAATGCGGGAATTATGAAATCATGCAAGACCCGCATATTTTGCGCGGAAATCGACAATTTATGCGGCAAAAGTGCGGCGTATTTTAAAAAATGCAGCCCCCGCATAAATATGCGGACTTTGGCTGATTATGCATTGAATTCTGCGATC
>CM042426.1:41996920-42014420 GCA_023631565.1 Gymnocephalus cernua | reverse complement strand
TCTTTTAAAACCCGTCAGATCGTTTGTTTTGATTTGATTTCACGTGACAGACGCAACCGTTCATAAACGACTCATCGCTATGGCAACATAACAAACAGGTTAACGAACTTTCTTTTAGTCTTCAGTTTTTCTTAATTCTCTCAATACCACCACGGAGACAAAAAGAAAAAAGTATGATTTTGACATTTAAGACGACGGTTGTCAAATTTGCCGAACAAAATTCGGAAGAAGCGGCGGCGAGACATTTCTCGACTGATCCCGAGAGAGCGTGAGAACGGCGTAAACGTAAAGCAGAACTGCGACGTCTGTCCGAGGAAGACGACCAAAGGGCCGGACTGCGAGGCGGAGGGAGGAAGAAGGTCAGTGAAGAGCTGGAGGTGAGCGTGTGTGATGGATCCACAGCATGCGGGCAAAGCATCGTCAATTAAAGGCCCGTCTCTTATAGACGCCTGTCTCAAATACACGCCGGTGCATTTCGGCCATTTGGGTAAATAGAAGCCCGGGCTATTATTTGAAGTTTTACGGTATGTCTAGACCTTCTCTGTCTGTAAAGTGTCCTTCGCAACAAGTCGTCCAAAAACATACGACAATATTGGTCGTTAGTTCCGCCCCTAGCGGTAAACCCAAGAACGTAACAGTCATGGTTTTTCACACATGATTAACGTTGTGAGATGGTCGCAGTTTGGTTTAGGCACAACTACTTGGTTATGTTTACAAAAAGATTACGGTTTGGGTTAACATCAGATGTGTCTTCACTTCTGGTAAAAGAAACCTCACTGCAAATGGATCCTGGCTGAAGGTGCTGTTTGTTTGACCCTTCACCACCCCAACCTGCCTCCTTACGCGGCATTTGGCGCTCTTATACGTTGTCACTTTACTTCCTGTTTTGCTCCTGTCGTAATTACTACGGCCACTAAAGGGTAATTATGACAGGAGCAAAACAGGAAGTAAAGTGTGAATCTTTTTCTAAACATAACCAAGTAGTTTTTGTGCCTAAACCTTACCAAACTGCGACCGTCTCACAACGTTAATCATGTGTGAAAAACCATAACTGTTACGTTCTTGGGTTTACCGCTAGGGGCGGAACAAACGACCAATATCATTGTATGTTTGTGGACGACTTGTTGCTAACGACACTTTACAGATAGAGAAGGTCTAGACCACATGTGTCAAACTCGAGGCCCGCGGGCCAAATCCGGCCCCTCGCAGATTATGATCCGGCCCGCATATCAATTTAGGTTCACAATACATTTTGGCCCGCCTAGTTTTTGTACTTTTTCCGACATTTTTGTCACTTTTTTCCGACGTTTTATTAAATTATTCTGACGTTTTTTGGGCGCTTCTTTTCAATGATGGCTGAGGAACTTTTTCCTGACTTCTTTAGGACTTTATGTGGACCAAACTGTAAGAGAGAAGACTATATGACACATGCAATAATACAGTCAAAGATATTTGACTTTTTTGATTAAATAAAAGCATATCAATAAACTAAACATGTCCGGCCCCTGATGTGATTCTTATTTTCCAGTGTGGCCCTCTGGGAAGTTGAGTTTGACACCCCTGGTCTAGACTATAAACATAGTCTATAGGCACGACTTTCCACTTCCAGGATTGCTGGAAATTCTGCCAGATGTCTGTCTTTTCTGCCGGATGTCCGTCACCTTCCTCTTTCTTTGTGTTGGTGTTCTAACCTCCGGCTGATTTGTGAGGACTCTGGTTAACTGCTCCTCAGATCTCTGCAGGGTAAATCCAGACAGCTAGATAGACTATCTGTCCAATCGGAGTTTTCTGTTGCACGACTAAAACTACTTTTGAACGTACACATGTTCCACCAAAACAAGTTCCTTCCAGAGGCTATTTAGCAGAGGCACCGTGGCTCCGTCCGGCGCTTAGCACCGCCCAAGACGATTGTGATTGGTTGGACGTTCGTCTCCCATCCCAGAATGCTGTGTCGACTAGCCAGACCCTCCTCCGCAGCGCTGTGGCGAAAGGTCTGTCAATGCGAGACTACTATAAACTATATGTAATATATAAACTACGAGTCGTAATTTCTTCTTGAACAATCAACTTATTTGGGGCCTTTTTTTCCTCATCAAATTGAACTGAATTGAGTTATTGATAATCAAACAGCATGCTGAGAGAGAAGACATGGTCTCATCAAGTCAGACAAAACAAATCCCCCAAGGATCCTTCTGACTCTGCTGGTCAGCAAGTCAATGATTCTTATCTGTCCAGTGAAGCAGGCAGGACTCTTCAGATAAATCAGCACGGATGCGGTTATCAGTCGTCCCTTCTTGATCTTCCTGAGGATCAGCTGCGACCTCCTGTTCGCCACAAACGAGGGGGGGTGGATGTTTGATCCTTGTTCTTTTAAGCCTCAGCAAAGCCTTGGACACAGCTCACAGTGATGTATCTCTTCATCATCCTAAGAGGTAATAGACCGACAAACACAGCAGCTCAGGATTGATTTCACTCTTATTTTTGAAACGTCGTAGCTACTGCAGCTCATCTGGAATATGGCGTCAATACAAGGGTCAGTCTTATGCTTAGTGATATTCTACATTCATCTCTTTCTGCAAAGAGAAATCCTTCTCAAATGGCGTCCTGCCTAGGTTATATTTTCAGTCCTCCATGTTTATTTGTGTGGTTGTGTTAAAGGGTAACTTTTTATCAACCTGGACCCTATTTTCTTTTTTGTGTCTACGTGACTGATGGCAACGACAATCTTTGTTAGTTAATTTATGAATTAGTCCAGCGTTAAGCAAGACCCGAAAAACAAACTACAATGTAACATTAATGGACAAATTTGCATCTTCAATTTCCGTCCGCTAACAGTTCTGTTTCTGCTGCTGACAGACTCAGATTATTATTCTAAGTGTCTGACAACATTATGAAAGGATCCCTATAAGGTAGACCTTTTTTTGTTATAGAGTAAGATCCTTTTAGTTTAACATGAAATAAAGTTTAAATAACATTTATATAATCATTTTATAAAATTTATCAACAGGCAAGGCTACGGAAGCCGAGAACGGCCATTGTTTTTTTATTTTTTTTATTGATTTTTATTTTTTTTTATTTATGATAATGACTTATTAATTCGTTATCTTGATATAACAAAGTCTGTTTTCTCAAGATTTTTATTTTTTTACTCGAGATGGGTTTTTTTTTATGGATTTTCTTTTTTTTTTTTTTGCCTAAGACGCCCTTCCATTTAACCCGGAGAATGGGGCTCCATAAGCGGATAGAAATCTGCTGTTTCTCCCTCCTCTTCTCCAGGTTAAATTGAAGGATGTTTTAGTGGGATTTTTCCCGAGTATTTGACCAGAGAAGAGGAGGGAGAAACAGCCGATTTCTATCCGCTTATGGAGTCCCTTCCTCGGGTTAAATGGAAGGGTGTCTTAGGCAACAACAAAAAAAAATCTTGAGAAAACAAACTTTGTTATATCGAGATAACGAATTAATAAGTCGTTATCACAAGATAACAGTGCATGAAAAAAAAATCCCTAAAAAAAAAATAAAAAAATCAATGGCCGTTCTCGGCTTCCGTACAAGGCAGCTTTATTTGTATAGCACATTTCAGAAACAAGGCAATTCAAAGTACTTAACATAACAGAGCAGTTAAAAACCAATTAAAACATTGATTAAGACAAATATAAAAGCAGCTAAAATAGAATAAGACAGGAATGAAACACAGGAATAAAGTTACAGTGCACTGTAATAAATCACAGGCATCATTGATAAGAAAAGTCTTCAGCATTAAGTTAAAAGAACGGAGAGTTGCAGCAGATTCTCACAAAAATGCATTAAATATCTAGAGCTGGAGATGATTTTTGAACAAGAAAAAAGAACCATGAGATCATTTTCCCCCTCTGCTGAATGTAAGCCTTAAACATACAGTTCACAAGTTTATTCAAATGTTGGATGTACCAACTTCATGGCTCGGGGTCCCACGGGAAAATATCAGCTGTTAGGCAACTACCAACTCCTGTATGTCTCGCTCCGTGTGCATCGTGCACCTGGCCCCAGGTTCTCTGTGTGGTGATTTGATTTAACATAATTAACGTAACCATGTGCAACATATAACAATGACTGTAAAAAACAAACAAATACATGCCATTTTCTAAGCTTAATTACTGATAATTCAGAGGACAAATTTGATTTGATGAATCAGACCGGATGTGTTGCAGAGAATTTATAAGAAGGACATTAAATCTGTAACTGCAATGATGTCAGCGATGATGTCATGTGCCTACACCAGCGGTCCCCAACCTTTTTGGTACCCATTTATTGATTACCAATGCGTGTTCCAAATGTATAACACTATTCATGGATATTGTTTTATTTTTTTTCGTAAATCTGAACTGTCAATATTAAGGTTGGTTTGGGCACCCAGGTAGCAGGTAGCTCACCCCGGTGTGTGTGTGTGTGTGTGTGTGTGTGTGTGTGTGTGTGTGTGTGTGTGTGTGTGTGTGTGTGTGTGTGTGTGAGTGTGTGTGTTGTTTGGACACTGCAGTATTTTATTGCATCACTGCTCTCCTCCTATTCTCTTTTTAGCCCTACAGTTTTTCCAGTGTGCCCTATTTAATGTCCCACTTTGCAATTAGGTCTGCTGTTGGTGTGCACGGAGAGGAACAGCAAGATGGAGATCCCTCCTGCACCGCACACTGCTGTGTGTGTGTGTGTGTGTGTGTGTGTGTGTGTGTGTGTGTGTGTGTGTTTGAGAGAAGTATTCAAGGCCGTCTGTGATGCAGCCTCGTCCTGTTCACGACTTTCACACTGCCTTTCACGCCTCTGGAATTTGGTTCACTGCAGACGTGTCCTGAGGGACACCTAGCCCTTCACTTTCTCCAGAGCTGGTCATAACTCTTCCCCCCCCCCACACCCCCAAACCCCAAACCTTTTTCAACATTGCATGTCTCCTTCATCTTCCCCTCCTTCGCCTCTATTACTCATCCCATCATGTGTACATGGACACACCCAGTCATCTATTCCAGTGTTTCCCAAGCAGGGGTCCATGTACCCTGGGTATTACTTCTGCAGTTGCCAGGAGGTACGTGGAAAGAGTAGCTCAACTAATAATATATATATATCAACGTTAAGTCAGCTGTTACACCTGAACACTGAATGTTGCAGTTATGTAAGAGTGTGAAAACTAGTTAGCAAGCAAGCACTGAAGATTAGCTAGAACTAGCCTTATAAATAATGGTAGAAATAACTAGCTAAAGCTGATGACTACACAGTTCAAATGAATAAATAAAGTAATGGTGAAATGGTTAAAGTGTCCATATTATGAAAAAAAACACTTTTTCTGGGATTTGGGGTGTTATTTTGTGTCTCTGGTGCTTCCACACGCATATAAACTTGGAACATCCATGTTGTTCTGAGTGAGATACGGTTTCTGAATGATTCCTGCCTTCAGTCTCTGGGTGAGCTGGTCAACATCTGCTTTTTACGTCACTAGCCGAAACGAGCTGGCTAACCACAACCGTTAGCATGCTAGCGCTACCTCGTTCTCAATGGCAAAGCACTGCTACAACACACACAAGTTCACCATAATCTCCAAAAGAAGTACTTCCATGTGCGCCCTCCTTTAGAAGAAGTCTCCCGGCTAATCCTGCCTTGTAACTGACCAAAGTTGGAGAAACAACCTTTCTTTTACTGTCTGTGGAGCTAACTGACATGATCTACCATCTGAGCTACTGAGCATGTGCGAGTGGAATCAAAGATAGTACAGAAGGAAAGATGATTCACTCTGTAGCTAAAACAGAGACCTGAACACAAGGTGAAAAGAGGAGCTGCAGCAGTGAGAGAGAGATGTGCTGTACAACAACAATATATTAAACCATGTAAACCTATTCTGGTACAACCTTAAAATACAATTATGAACCTGAAAATGAGCAGAATATGGGATCTTTAAAAAAGCTAAAAGTTGAAATAGTTAGGTAACGGTTGAAATAGTTAGCTAATGGTTAAAATAGTTAGCCAACGGTTTGAAATAGTTAGCTAACTGTTAAAATAGTTAGCTAACGGTTAAAAAAGTTAGCTAACGGTTAAAATAGTTAGCTAATGGTTGAAATAGTTAGCCAACGGTTTGAAATAGTTAGCTAACGGTTAAAATAGTTAGCTAATGGTTGAAATAGTTAGCCAACGGTTTGAAATAGTTAGCTAACGGTTAAAATAGTTAGGTAACGGTTAAAATAGTTAGCTAATGGTTGAAATAGTTAGCCAACGGTTTGAAATAGTTAGCTAACGGTTAAAATAGTTAGCCAACGGTTTGAAATAGTTAGCTAACGGTTAAAATAGTTAGCTAATGGTTGAAATAGTTAGCCAACGGTTAAAATAGTTAGCTAATGGTTGAAATAGTTAGCCAACGGTTTGAAATAGTTAGCTAACGGTTAAAATAGTTAACTAACGGTTAAAATATTCAGCTAATGGTTGAAATAGTTAGCTAACGGTTAAAATAGTTAACTAACGGTTAAAATAGTCAACTAATGGTTGAAATAGTTAGCTAACGGTTGAGCTAACGATTTGAAATAGTAAACTAGCGGTTAAGCTTACAGTTGCCATAAATAGGACAGATAGACAATTTAAATTATAACTACAATCAAAACTGAAAAAGGGGGGGGGGGGGGGGGGGGTACAGGGGCCTCAACCAGTCACACTGGTACATGGTAGGCTGGTAAAGTAATCCAGGAAGGGTTGCCATGTCACGTAGTATTTTGCAATAGAGCCCTGACTACGATATCTTAACAATTATTTTAAGGGGATGGAAGAATGAAGGAGTGCCGTCGAGGGGTGGGCTTGTGAGATGGCTAGGGTGACCGCGTTTGAAAATATGTCATATAAACGGTTTGCCAGATTGGCCGTCTACACGGGGGAATGGGCAAAGTAGCTGAACTTTCTGGAGGGCTCCTAAGAAGCTTTGTGCTGGGGAGAGACGTATGATGCACTTATGGTGATTTATGTTTAGTTGGTTTATGGCTTATTGACTATTTTGTCATTATTTTGTTGAATGATCTGGAACATTGTCTTTTATTGATTTTTGTCTGGGTGGGTGGTGATGGCAGGGATTTGTTCATGTTGCGAATTGTTTGTTTTGTATTTTGTTAAAAGATGAAAAAGTGTTTATAAAAAAATTAAAAATAATAACAGTTAGCCAAATGTAATGAATAAAACATTCACCCCAAGTATTAGTATAGCCTAGAATGGTTGTATAAGTATAGTTGCTGACCAAACAAACCTGTATATAAATATATTTAGATCATACATTGTGAATTGATGAATAGGTACATGAGTATATCTGGTTGGGAGCCACTGATCTAAACTATGTGTCACTTAATCACTCTCCTACTTGAGTCTAGACGTATATAAGATGCTTCTCTCTTTATTATTACTCATCTTCTTACAATTACTCTGTGACATGGCCCACTTCATCACTGCATCTTGATCTAGTACTACACACATGACCCTAACCCTCCCCACACATGGTTCATTAGTTGCCATAGCAACAGGGTATTTCCTGGCTACCAGCTCAAGACCCCCCAACTCCTTCAACCCTAAAATATCACATGTCCAGAAGGAATATGACATCTTCCTCTGTCCTCTCTGTGCAACATATACAGTATTTATACACTGAGGAACACTGAGCTGAAAATGTGCTAATAATAGTTTTTTTTTTGTTTTTTTTAGGAAAAAGAGATTTTAGAAGCATCATGAAATCTGTCTCTGAATCTTAGTGAGGACCTTAAACCTGCTCTGACCAACATTTCTGATGGTAACAGTGAATTAAACCATTCTGTATAATGTGGCCTGTAGGGATGTAACGATGCATCATGAATCGGTTAAAATACATGTGTAAATTAGAAATTACATATGTGTGATTACGACCATTTGAGATGTAAAATGAACGCCTCGGCTGAACTGTGATCTACTTTTGATTTCACTTGTTTGACTTCAGACGTCGCTGCGTCTTCTCAGTTTATTTATTTAATGAGATTTGTCTTCTTTTTCTATTTATTTTATTGTTTTGATGTGGGATTTGATTTAAAAATCTCATTATTCATTTGTATTTGCATTATATATTTTATTTATTTAAGATAAAATACAATTTCAGTTGCACTTTTGATGAGAAGACATTAGAGACATGAGAAGGATTCGGCAACATACGTCACATACTCTGTTGCTCTGATTGGTTGCAGGTCTGTCCGTTGCTCTGATTGGTTGTAGATCTATCCGTTGCTCTGATTGGTTGTAGATCTATCCGTTGCTGTGATTGGTTGTAGATCTATCCGTTGCTCTGATTGGTTGTAGATCTATCCGTTGCTGTGATTGGTTGTAGGTCTATCCGTTGCTCTGATTGGTTGTAGGTCTATCCGTTGCTCTGATTGGTTGTAGATCTATCCGTTGCTCTGATTGGTTGTAGATCTATCCGTTGCTGTGATTGGTTGTAGGTCTATCCGTTGCTCTGATTGGTTGTAGGTCTATCCGTTGCTCTGATTGGTTGTAGATCTATCCGTTGCTGTGATTGGTTGTAGGTCTATCCGTTGCTCTGATTGGTTGTAGGTCTATCCGTTGCTCTGATTGGTTGTAGATCTATCCGTTGCTCTGATTGGTTGTAGGTCTATCCTTTGCTCTGATTGTGCTCTGATTGGTTGTAGGTCTATCTGTTGCTCTGATTGGTTGTAGGTCTATCCGTTGCTCCGATTGGTTGTAGGTCTATCCGTTGCTCTGATTGGTTGTAGGTCTATCCTTTGCTCTGATTGGTTGTAGGTCTATCCGTTGCTCTGATTGGTTGTAGGTCTATCCTTTGCTCTGATTGGTTGTAGGTCTATCTGTTGCTCTGATTGTGCTCTGATTGGTTGTAGGTCTATCCGTTGCTCTGATTGGTTGTAGGTCTATCCGTTGCTCTGATTGGTTGTAGGTCTATCCGTTGCTCTGATTGGCTGTAGGTCTATCCGTTGCTCTGATTGGTTGTAGGTCTATCCGTTGCTCTGATTGGTTGTAGGTCTATCCTTTGCTCTGATTGGTTGTAGGTCTATCCTTTGCTCTGATTGGTTGTAGGTCTATCCTTTGCTCTGATTGGTTGTAGGTCTATCCGTTGCTCTGATTGGCTGTAGGTCTATCCGTTGCTCTGATTGGCTGTAGGTCTATCCGTTGCTCTGATTGGTTGTAGGTCTATCCGTTGCTCTGATTGGTTGTAGGTCTATCCTTTGCTCTGATTGGTTGTAGTCTATCCTTTGCTCTGATTGGTTGTAGGTCTATCCGTTGCTCTGATTGGTTGTAGGTCTATCCTTTGCTCTGATTGGTTGTAGGTCTATCCTTTGCTCTGATTGGTTGTAGGTCTATCCTTTGCTCTGATTGGTTGTAGGTCTATCCTTTGCTCTGATTGGTTGTAGGTCTATCCTTTGCTCTGATTGGTTGTAGGTCTATCCGATTGAGTGCAGAGGCATTTTCTTTCCTGGTTGGGTTGAAACACGCCCCATAATCACATCCCAATGGAGCAGCATCAGACTCATATATTCTGACTAGAATTTGAGTCTGACCACGTCAGGCTATCAGACACCCTCATCCGGGCGCCCCAACCGGGGCTGATCAGACCCCGACTTGTGTCTGAGTAGCACTGCTCCACGGGACGCTCCTCCTTAGCCACAGCCACCTTGATGCCTTTTCTATGTATCGTTACATCATAATAATACATAATGTTTCATGATTTTGTTTTCAAACATTCTGCAGCTCATTATAGGTTTATTGCTGTTTTAATGTTCTGCAATGTCCTTTGCAATGTAACAGTCAGAGTAGTTTAGTCACTCTGATGATTGTTTATTTGGTGCATCGGTGCGTCAGGGATCAAAATCCATCCACTCAGGCATATTTAAACACTACAGTGTTAATGTCATGTTCATCATGGAGGGCTTTGCTGCTATACAGCACATCTGCAACCTTCACTTTTAGTGGCGTCAGAGTTATTCAAAGAGGGCACTCACAGAACGGCTTTAAATACCACATCTATTCAATTCAAATGGGCTTTATTGGCAATGGCAAGTTTCAATAACAATGGTGCCAAAGCATCAAAATACAATTTGTCTAAAATATTCGGACAGAACACAATAAAACAACCTTTAAATACCAACACTTTATACTGTAACTGGATGCTCAGTGCGTTGCTGTTTACACTGTAAATCATGGGTCTCAAACTCGCGGCCCGGGGGCCCATTGAGGCCCACGGGATGATATTTTGTGGCCCCCTACTTGACATCAAAGTTCAGTCAGCCGCGCTTTTATTGTATTTTTTTTTTATCACTTATGGGCTACCATAGATAGTCTCGTGACAGCTTCTGCCGTTTGTTATCAACGGTTAGGGTTAGTCAAGCTATAGCCAAGTAGTACCACGAAGTACCTGGGGAAGTATCAACGTTAGTCACTTGGTTGAAATGTGTTCCGAAGTGACAGAAAGTATATATAAATATACGCCATCAACCAGTTCCAGTCACGTCTCTCTCAAAACGTGCCGTGAAGAGAAAGGTTGGCGACGAGCACACGTGCAATTTCAGGGAAAGTGGGAGATGGAATATTTCTTTGTGGAGCACAGGGGCGCCGCTACGTGTCTCATGTGCACAGAGAAAGTTGCGGTGTACGAGGAATATAACATCATTACATCATTACTCAACTAGACGTGCTGAGGAGTTTACAAAATACCAGGGAGATGAGACAAAGAACCGGGTCGCCAATCTTAAAAAATGTCTATTGAGGCAACAAGATTTATTCAAGAAGGCAAACAAAGAATACTTTTGTGGAATACTTGATGCCTGACCCTCGCTCTACCTGCAGCGGCCCCCAGGTAAGTAAGTAAGTAAGTAAGTAAAATGTATTTATAAAGCGCTTTTCACAGATAAAATCACAAAGTGCTGTACAACAGAATAGGTAGAACAAACAGTATAAAATGCATATACATATATCAAAAGGAAAGGGACGCTAGTGAGAACCCATCAACCAAAAGCTTTCCTAAATAAGCAAGTTTTCAGAGTCAGCCAGACGCACGGACAGGGGCAGGGCGTTCCACAGTCTGGGAGCAACAGACTGGAAAGACCGGTCCCCTCGGGTCTTAGAACCAGTCTTAGGGACTGCAAGCAAGTTCTGGTCAGAGGACCGAAGAGTCCGGCTGGGGAAATACGGCTTCAAAAGGTCTCGGATATACTGTGGGGCCTGACCGTTTGTTAGAAGTTGCAGGGAATGTGGACCCAAAATGCAGAGAGCAGGCAGACAGACAGGAGTAGTCTTGCTTGATTATTTAATAAAAGAAAACAAATACAAAACTAAAGGAGTCCTGGAAATGGCAGGCAAAAGGTTATCCAAAAAAAACATAAAGTCCAAGTCAAAAAGTAGAACGCACCATAAAAAAAGCAAACTGGAAAGACTCCCAAACTAGAAATGTAGACAGGAGAAGAACACACTAACCAGAAACAGTATACAACGATCCGACACAGGACAAGGGAAAACACAAAGACTAAATACAGAGGATAACGAGGAAACAAGAGGCAGGTGACACAAGGGCTGGGAAACAGGTGGAAAACATCAGACAATCACAAGAGCGGGAAAAACCAAAAGACAGGAAGTAAAACCAGACAAGACTAGGGAGAAAAAACAGACTTCAAAATAAAACAGGAAACTAAATACAAAAACAGACTACCAAAATAAGACAAAAACCCCAAAACCATAACAGTACCCCCCCCCCAAGGGACAGATCCCAGATGTCCCAAAAAACAAAAACAAAAAACAGAGCAGAGAAACAGTCAATCCAGGGAGGGCGGAGGGGGTCCGGAGGAGGGAAAAAGTCACTGGGCATAGGGAACAGAGGGCCCTGGGGCACAGGGAACAGAGAGCCCTGGGGCACAGGGAACAGAGAGCGCTGGGGCACAGGGAACAGAGAGCGCTGGGGCACAGGGGACAGAGAGCGCTGGGGCACAGGGAACAGAGAGCGCTGGGGCACAGGGAACAGAGAGCGCTGGGGCACAGGGAACAGAAGAGCGCTGGGGCACAGGAGGCTGAGAGCCAGAGAGGCCCGGGGGAAACAGAGGGCCAGAGAGACCTGAGGGAAAACCAGAGAACCACTAGGGACAGGGAGCTGAGGGAGGCCTCGGCAAGAGGGGAACTCCCAGGCAGCTGACGGCAAAGATGGAGCCCCTCAGGGGGCAGAGCAAGATGTCGAGGGCTCCTAGGCGGTCTGCAGCGACGGCGAAACCCCTCAGGCGGCAGAGCAGGACGTCGAGGGCTCCGAGGCGGTCTGCAGCGACGGCGAAACCCCTCAGGCGGCAGAGCAGGACGTCGAGGGCTCCGAGGCGGTCTGCAGCGACGGCGAAACCCCTCAGGCGGCAGAGCAGGACGTCGAGGGCTCCGAGGCGGCCTGCAGCAAAGGCGATATCCCTCAGGTGGCCAAACTGGACAGCGAAGGTGGATCCCCTCAGGCGGCCGAGCAGGACAGCGAAGGTGGAGCCCCTCAGGCGGCCGAACTGGACAGCGAAGGTGGAGCCCCTCAGGCGGCCGAGCAGGACGTCGAGGGCTCCGAGGCGGCCTGCAGCGAAGGTGGAGCCCCTCAGGCGGCCGAGCAGGACGTCGAGGGCTCCGAGGCGGCCTGCAGCGAAGGTGACATCCCTCTGGAGGCCGGCGGCGAAGACGATATCCCTCTGGAGGCCGGCGGCGAAGGCGATATCCCTCTGGAGGCCGGCGGCGAAGGCGACATCCCTCTGGAGGCCGGCGGCGAAGGCGATATCCCTCTGGAGGCCGGCGGCGAAGGCGATATCCCTCTGGAGGCCGGTGGCGACGAAGGCGACGTCCCTCTGGAGGCCAGCGGCGGCGAAGGCGACGTCCCTCTGGAGGCCAGCGGCGGCGAAGGCGACATCTCACTCTAGGCCGGTGGAGAAGGCGACATCTCCTCTGAGGCCGGGCAGGCGAAGGGCCTGCTGGGGAGCAAGACAAGTCAGCCGGACTGGAGACAGGCGACGAGTCAGCCGGACTGGAGACAGGCGAAGGAACTGCTGGACCGGAACCAGGCGAAGGAACTGCTGGACCGGAACCAGGCGAAGGACCTGCTGGACCGATGACAGGCGACGGGTCAGCTGGACCGATGACCAGTGCAGAAGTCGACCGGACCGCCGACAGGACACGGGGGGCAGGAGTCGGCCTGACCGCCGACTGGACACGGGGGGTAGTAGTCTCAGGGAAACCGCTAGCCGGCCGGGGTTGAAGGAGGCTGCTAGCCGGCTGGGAGGCAAGGGACTCTGGGGGCTCGCTAAACGGCCGAGACACAGGGAACTCTGGGGGGCCGCTACACGGCCGGGACTCTAGGAACTCTGGGGAGCCGCTACACGGCCGGGACTCTAGGAACTCTGGGGAGCCACTACACGGCCGGGACTCTAGGAACTCTGGGGAGTCGCTACAGTTCAGCAAAGTCTCAGGGGCGCTAGAGGTCAGCAAAGTCTCAGGGGCGCTAGAGGTCAGCAAAGTCTCAGGGGCGCTAGAGACCAGCAAAGTCTCTGGGATGCTGACCGAGGGCAAAGTCTCTGGAGCGCTGACCGAGGGCAAAGTCTCTGGAGCGCTGACCGAGGGCAAAGTCTCTGGAGCGCTGACCGAGGGCAAAGTCTCTGGAGCGCTGACCAAGGGCAAAGTCTCTGGAGCGCTGCAATCCAGCAAGGCCACTGGGGAGCCGGAGGTCAGCAACGTCTCTCGGGCAGTCTCTGGGATGCTGACCAGTGACCAAGTCTCTGGGGTGCGGAAACCCCACAACGTCACTGGGGCACCAGAGGCCAACAAAGTCTCTGGGGCGCTGACCAACAAAGTCTCTCGGGCAGTCTCTGGGATGCTGACCAACAAAGTCTCTCGGGCAGTCTCTGGGATGCTGACCAACAAAGTTTCTCGGGCAGTCTCTGGAGCGCTGACCAACAAAGTCTCTCGGGCAGTCTCTGGAGCGCTGACCAACAAAGTCTCTCGGGCAGTCTCTGGAGCGTTGACCAACAAAGTCTCTCGGGCAGTCTCTGAAGCGCTGACCAACAAAGTCTCTCGGGAAGTCTCTGGAGCGCTGACCAACAAAGACTCAGGGGCGCTGGGCACCGTCAGCGTAGACTCTGGGAGAAGCGTCAGCGTAGACTCTGGGAGAAGCGTCAGCGTAGACTCTGGGAGAAGCGTCAGCGTAGACTCTGGGAGAAGCGTCAGCGTAGACTCTGGGAGAAGCGTCAGCGTAGACTCTGGGAGAAGCGTCAGCGTCGACTCTGGGAGAAGCGTCAGCGTCGACTCTGGGAGAAGCGTCAGCGTCGACTCTGGGAGAAGCGTCAGCGTCGACTCTGGGAGAAGCGTCAGCGTCGACTCTGGGAGAAGCGTCAGCGTCGACTCTGGGAGAAGCGTCAGCGTCGACTCTGGGAGAAGCGTCAGCGTCGACTCTGGGAGAAGCGTCAGCGTCGACTCTGGGAGAAGCGTCAGCGTCGACTCTGGGAGAAGCGTCAGCGTCGACTCTGGGAGAAGCGTCAGCGTCGACTCTGGGAGAAGCGTCAGCGTCGACTCTGGGAGAAGCGTCAGCGTCGACTCTGGGAGAAGCGTCAGCGTCGACTCTGGGAGAAGCGTCAGCGTCGACTCTGGGAGAAGCGTCAGCGTCGACTCTGGGAGAAGCGTCAGCGTCGACTCTGGGAGATGCGTCAGCGTCGACTCTGGGAGAACGATCAGCGGAGGATCTGGACAGCTGGAAGTCAGCGAAGGCTCTGGACGGCTGGACGGCAGCGAAGGCTCAAGACGGCTGGACGTCAACGGAGGCTCTGGACGGCTGGGCGTCAGCGGAGGCTCTGGACGGCTGGGCGTCAGCGGAGGCTCTGGAAGGTAGGACTGGGTCTGGTGACAGGGACCATGTCGCTTCTTCCTCCGCCGACGGCCTCCATGGGTTGACCCTGGGATGA
This sequence comes from Gymnocephalus cernua, assembly GCA_023631565.1. NCBI lineage: Eukaryota > Metazoa > Chordata > Actinopteri > Perciformes > Percidae > Gymnocephalus > Gymnocephalus cernua. The sequence continues at coordinate 41,999,484 of CM042426.1, read as the reverse complement.
CGGTAGGTGGATGTTCTGGAAAGTTGGATATTGGTGTGGGCAGAGAAACCGGTTGGGTGATGGACAAAAACCCTGTAGTTAGCATGTTAGCAGGCTTGGAGAAGCAAGTAGAATGAGCTGGGGTGGAAATGAAGCGATTAATCCAGTCCGGAATAGAGTCAGTAAGCCAGGGCTTTTCAGACAACAAATCTCGTGCAAATGACAGAATTGCCTCCTTCTGGCATAAACGGTCGGCCTCCTTCCACATAGTTTTAAGTTCAATAAAGTCACATACCAAGTCACAAAGTTCATCAGACATAGTCAGTGCAGACTCCATGATCCAAGTAACTTGAAGCGACAAACAAAAAGAAATAAAAACAAAAACTGCGAACCCACTGGAAAAAAGGAAGCCTCTCTGCTGGGTCCAATTGGTCGGATCGTTCTGTTAGAAGTTGCAGGGAATGTGGACCCAAAATGCAGAGAGCAGGCAGACAGACAGGAGTAGTCTTGCTTGATTATTTAATAAAAGAAAACAAATACAAAACTAAAGGAGTCCTGGAAATGGCAGGCAAAAGGTTATCCAAAAAAAACATAAAGTCCAAGTCAAAAAGTAGAACGCACCATAAAAAAAGCAAACTGGAAAGACTCCCAAACTAGAAATGTAGACAGGAGAAGAACACACTAACCAGAAACAGTATACAACAATCCGACACAGGACAAGGGAAAACACAAAGACTAAATACAGAGGATAACGAGGAAACAAGAGGCAGGTGACACAAGGGCTGGGAAACAGGTGGAAAACATCAGACAATCACAAGAGCGGGAAAAACCAAAAGACAGGAAGTAAAACCAGACAAGACTAGGGAGAAAAAACAGACTTCAAAATAAAACAGGAAACTAAATACAAAAACAGACTACCAAAATAAGACAAAAACCCCAAAACCATAACAGTTTAAGGCCCTGAAAGTCAGCACTAAAATCTTAAAGTCGATCCTGAATGTTACAGGGAGCCAATGGAGAGCCGACAAGACTGGAGTGATACGAGACCTTCGAGGGGCAACCTGGTAAAAGTCTAGCAGCAGAATCTTGAACAATTTTCAGTTTGTTCAAAGCAGACATATTCAGACAGGTAAACACAGCGTTACAGTAGTCAAGCCTTGTAAGTTGAGTTTGAGACCCCTGCTGTAATTCTTAATAATACATAGTATTTATGGTCGAAGTAAGAATGACCCTGCAAACTCAAAGTTTTCCATAAACTGGGCTGATTGGTGGTAGGCCTACATATATGTACATTGGTACATATACTTAGAGGTTTATGCCTCTGTGACAATGTCCGTTAAAGGCAGAAAAGGCCAAAAAATAATCTTTATAAAAAACTGATTTTTTTTTTAACTGGGCTGATTGGATGGCTTTCAAAATGTCCTCAGTTAAAGAGCCAATCAGGACGAGTTCCAGCAGTGGTGTGTTAACAGGAGTGAGTCTTAAACTGGATGGGGGAAAAAAAGTTGTTATTTTATAAAAGACAGTTAATATAAATCCAGCCACTGAAGAAAAGTGGAATTCTGTTCCTGTATGTTTAATGGAGCGATGTCAATGTGAATGGAAGGAAAGATGAACTGTAATATCGGAGCATTACTGACACGTATGATTTCTCCTATATAATCCCATCTGGTTTATTACCTTCTCCTCTGTCTCTCTCTCTCTCTCTCTCTCTCTCTCCCTCCCCTGTAAATTGCACTTATCAGTCCCTCCAGAAAAACGAGATTATGCGATCGCAGAATTCAATGCATGATCAGCCAAAGTCCGCATATTTATGCGGGGGGTGGGGGGGCGCATTTTTTCAAATATGCCGCACTTTCGCCGCATAAATTGCAGATTTCCACGCAAAATATGCGGGGCTTGCATGATTTCATAATCCCCGCATTTGCTTTACATATTAGTCACATGTATCTCAGCAGAAAGATGAAAAATGTTGCGTTTACTTCACACGAGAGCAGCCATTTTCCCCTGTTGCCATGGGAACGTTATGAAGTGATGTCATTTCACCTACTGAGAACACGGTGTTGGGGGGGAATCATTTTTTTTTCTCTTTTTAATCAAACCGCAGTTTTTGCAAGTTCCCGCAATTTTTGCAAGTTCCCGCAATTTCATCGCATAAAACTGCATAAATATCCCAAATATTCCATCACATTTTTTTAAGAAAACGTGCCGCATAATCGAGAATTTTTGCCCGCAACAATCACAAAAAAACTCTGCGTTTTTCTGGAGGGACTGACTTATGCATGAATGCACCTTTTAAAGCCTGCAGGGGAATTTGATACTCAAAACATGTGCTTTAAAAAGGCTTCTCATTGTAAATCAGATAACCTGTAGTGTGCCATCTGTACTATACGGTGCTGAGATAAACAACTGCTGTATGTTTGTCGTGTAAGCATCCACCTATGGATGTACAGATTCATGACTGTGGTACTACAGCTACTACATCTGATCCTTGGTCTCTTTTCTGTTTTCTGTTATGTGCCTTGTTGTATTGTTTTGCCTATCAATGTACAAAAACTCAATAAATACATGTTGAAAAAGAAAAT
>CM042426.1:41856920-41989420 GCA_023631565.1 Gymnocephalus cernua | reverse complement strand
GGTCTCCTCCCAGCTGGACGTCCCTCCACCTAGTCCTGGGTCTTCCCCGAGGTCTCCTCCCAGCTGGACGTCCCTCCACCTAGTCCTGGGTCTTCCCCGAGGTCTCCTCCCAGCTGGACGTCCCTCCACCTAGTCCAGGGTCTTCCCCGAGGTCTCCTCCCAGCTGGACGTCCCTCCACCTAGTCCAGGGTCTTCCCCAAGGTCTCCTCCCAGCTGGACGTGCCTGGAACACCTCCCTAGGGAGGCGCCCGGGGGGCATCCTTACCAGATGCCCGAACCACCTCAACTGGCTCCTTTCGACGTTAAACTAGCAATTTTAAATTTCTGTATGGATATTTATTGTACAGCTTTTTACTTTTGAGTTTGTATGTGGCCCTTGCTTGTCTGTTTTTATGTTGTGTCTTTTTATGTGTTGACATAGCACTTTGAAGCTCCTTGCACATATCTTTCCAATGTGGTTTTACACTGCAAATGGCTAATAAAGTGAATCTGAATCTGAATCTGAACTGTCGGTGCATCCACATCATAGAAACCTTCCGTGATCGTGCAAATTAATAATGAATGTGATGTTTTATATCGCAGAATTATTAGAATTTTTTAATTACCAACGTGTTATTCTATCACATCCAATATTTCCTGTATTTCTAAGCAGATTTTCTATGCTGTATTCTAGTAAAATGCCCCCACCGCCTCGCTGACTGATTATTGGTCCTCCCTGTGCCACCCCACTTAATTGCCCCTGCTGCTCCCTGGGCTGAAAGCGTTGTGTTTTAGCCTGATTTGCACCAATTAATCTGCTAAGTCCCAAACATTTTCATTCTGAATGTACCTGCAAAACACTCACTGATAGCATTTTTAATTTCCTTTCCCTAAAACATCTTGCAAAACAACATCTGATCGCAGCAACTAAAGCATGACATATATATATATATATATATATATATATATATATATATATATATATATATATATATATATATATATATATATATATATATATTATGGTTATGTTCAGGCTACACAGAGCACTTGGTTAGGGAAAGATGGATGAATATTAAAAAAGGCAAAAGTTACTCGAAGCACGAGACCGGACGTGTTTACTTTATTAATATTTAACAAGAGCCACAATGTCTTCGCAGCCTTAACCAAAGTGCTTCCTCCAGTTTCACAGTCCTGCCGTCCTATAAGCCATACTGTACAACATGATTAAAATAAAAGACTATATATGTATATTCAGATGTCAAAGACAGATAAGAAACAGTATTTACATATATACATACTCTAATTTAAAAGCCCAGCCAATGTTTCTTGAGCTTATTTCTCAAGTAAAATCATTAAAAGGTTTATCGAAGCTGATGCCCAAACTGAAGGAACTTACAACTTTGCATAAGACAAACATGAAGGCAAGAATGCAGCTTTTGGAGTTACAAGTTATGTCTCCATTCAGGGGCTGCAGCCTCCGGAGACTGTGGCCTCCGAAGGTGTTAGTAGCGAGTGCCAAAGTGAAATAACAGTGAAGCTGCTGTTTTGTTCCCAACAGGACAGAAATAAACTCCAAATATAACCAGTCCAGGAAGCAGCTTTAGTTTCTTCCTGGCGATTACAGAAAAGAAGTATACTGAATTATTAAACATGTACTTACACATTATCAACTCCCCCAACATATTCCATTTTTAATTCAGATACCTAAATTTGATTTCATGAGATGAGAAAACACACTTATAATCACCAAAACGTCATTATTAAATCATGACACTGTGGAAGCATGTCACTGACAAGCATCTTGAATCAGCTGGTTTTTTTTGGGCTGTCCTGGACTAAAGCAATTCAAGTCAACTAAGACTTGGGCTGCGTCTCATTCCGCATACTTCGGTCAGTCCACTGCTAATGGTCACTGACCACTTCCTGCCGTAGTGCCCACTTTGGATGGTTAGTATTGTCCAAAAAGGAACACTTATGTTAAAGGAACACGGCGACTTATTGGGACATTAGCTTATTCACCGTAACCCCGACAGTTAGACAAGTCCATACATACACTTCTCATCTCCGTGCGTGTCGTAACTCTGTTAGCTTAGCCAGCACAGATCCTGGAGGTAACCGGTTCCATCTAGCCTAGCTTAGCACAGATCCTGGAGGTAACCAGCTCCATCTAGCCTAGCTTAGCACAGATCCTGGAGGTAACCGGCTCCATCTAGCCTAGCTTAGCACAGATCCTGGAGGTAACCGGCTCCATCTAGCCTAGCTTAGCACAGATCCTGGAGGTAACCGGCTCCATCTAGCCTAGCTTAGCTCAGATCCTGGAGGTAACCGGCTCCATCTAGCCTAGCTTAGCACAGATCCTGGAGGTAACCGGCTCCGTCTAGCCTAGCTTAGCACAGATCCTGGAGGTAACCGGCTCCGTCTAGCCTAGCTTAACACAGATCCTGGAGGTAACAGGCTCCATCTAGCCTAGCTTAGCACAGATCCTGGAGGTAACCGGCTCCGTCTAGCCTAGCTTAACACAGATCCTGGTGGTAACAGGCTCCATCTAGCCTAGCTTAGCACAGATCCTGGAGGTAACCGGCTCCATCTAGCCTAGCTTAGCTCAGATCCTGGAGGTAACCGGCTCCATCTAGCCTAGCTTAGCACAGATCCTGGAGGTAACCGGCTCCGTCTAGCCTAGCTTAGCACAGATCCTGGAGGTAACCGGCTCCGTCTAGCCTAGCTTAACACAGATCCTGGAGGTAACAGGCTCCATCTAGCCTAGCTTAGCACAGATCCTGGAGGTAACCGGCCCCGTCTAGCCTAGCTTAGCACAGATCCTGGAGGTAACAGGCTCCATCTAGCCTAGCTTAGCACAGATCCTGGAGGTAACCGGCTCCATCTAGCCTAGCTTAGCTCAGATCCTGGAGGTAACCGGCTCCATCTAGCCTAGCTTAGCACAGATCCTGGAGGTAACCGGCTCCGTCTAGCCTAGCTTAGCACAGATCCTGGAGGTAACCGGCTCCGTCTAGCCTAGCTTAACACAGATCCTGGAGGTAACAGGCTCCATCTAGCCTAGCTTAGCACAGATCCTGGAGGTAACCGGCTCCATCTAGCCTAGCTTAGCACAGATCCTGGAGGTAACCGGCTCCATCTAGCCTAGCTTAGCACAGATCCTGGAGGTAACCGGCTCCAACTAGCCTAGCTTAGCCCAGATCCTGGAGGTAACCGGCTCCAACTAGCCTAGCTTAGCACAGATCCTGGAGGTAACCGGCTCCAACTAGCCTAGCTTAGCCCAGATCCTGGAGGTAACCGGCTCCATCTAGCCTAGCTTAGCCCAGATCCTGGAGGTAACCGGCTCCAACTAGCCTAGCTTAGCACAGATCCTGGAGGTAACCGGCTCCAACTAGCCTAGCTTAGCACAGATCCTGGAGGTAACCGGCTCCAACTAGTCTACTGCTCCGAATAAGTGACAAAATAACACCAACATGTTCCTATTTACATGTTGTGATTTGTATAGTCACAGCGTGTACAAATAACAAGGTCACATGACACACAGCCATCTTCTAAGTGTATATAAACTGGGAACTATATTCTCATACTCACTAAAGCAATTCTTAGTCAACTTAGACAACTAAGCCCAAGTAGCAGTGCTTCCCTTTCTGAGAATCTAGTTCCCAGTTTATATACGGTTAGAAGATGGCTGTGTCTCATGTGACCTTGTTATTTGTACACGCTGTGACTATACAAATCACAACATGTAAATAGGAACATATTCAAGATTAGTAAGTAAGTAAGTAAGTAAAATTTATTTGTATAGCACATTTCACAGATAAAAATCACAAAGTGCTTCACAGAAAAGGATGAATACACGACATTTATACAATCCAGTACACAATCAGAATAAAGAAAAGTACACATAAGACAGATAAAACCGTCCTAACCACGCTATAGCCTAGTTAAAAGCCTCTTTAAAAAGAAGAGTTTTCAACTGAGTTAAGCTCGGTTCTGAAATCCGCGAGAGCTAGACGCACGTGACTCGTTCATCCAATCAGCTGCCGGTCGACGTCCCTGGTCCCTCCCCCTTTTCCGCTTTGTAGTCAAGATGGCGCAGGTTTAGTGCGCGTAGGGTCCATCGTTCTACAATGAACTTTTTGACTTTTTTTAGTTGGTCATCTGGGTACTTTCAGTGCGTTATCTCCACTATATACTTAAAACTACGTGTTTGAAGTGTGCAAGTAGGCGCTTTGAGACACAGCCTTGGATTTTGGTTGACTAATCGATTAGTTGATAAATTGACAGATCTGTAAAACTGAGTTTCTCCACAAAGAATCATGCAAAAGCACCACTTAAAATCTTTTGTTTAGCAGAAATGTGTCCATAAGTTTCTTGGAAATAAATCATTCAGCATGAAAAACGCATGAAAAATGACTAATCGCGTAAATAAATCTTAGCCGATTAAGCCCAAAGCAACCGATTAGTCAAGAGACAGTTAATGAGTTATACAAGCATAGAATTGGAGATGTTTAAATCAGTTTGAAGAAAAGACCCCAAAACCCAGAAGAATTTCATTCACATGAGCAGACTGAAAATGTTCACCAGTGACGGGCTCACAGCCGTCAGAAGCTGTGCCACGGAGAGCCGGCTGCAGAGTTTCATTGGCAGAGCCCCACCTGGCACCCTCAGATGGAGGGAAGGCAGCAGGTATGATGAAGGATGGAGATGTGGGGAATAAAGCTTCTGTAGTTGGGCTGTTCTCACGTACATATAGCCAGGGAGAGGAGTTTGTGTCCCACGGAAAACACAAGACATTCACCCAGGAAATGCATGTTCATGTCCCGGGAATGTTTAAAAGTGCCCATATTATGAAAAAAAAATGGGATTTGGGGTGTTATTTTGTGTCTCTGGTGCTTCAACGCACACATATAAACTTTGAAAAAAATCTATCCATGCTGTTCTGAGTGAGATACGGTTTCTGAATGATTCCTGCCTTCAGTCTCTGGGTGAGCTGGTCAAAATCTGCACGGCTTTTTACGTCAATAGCCGAAACGACGGGCTAACCACAACCGTTAGCATGCTAGCGCTAGCACTAGCTCGTTCTCAATGGCAAAGCGCTGCTACAACACACACTAGTTCACCATAATCTCCAAAAGAAGTACTTCCATGTGCGCCCTCCTTTAGAAGAAGTCTCCCGGCTAATCCTGCCTTGTAACTGACCAAAGTTGGAGAAACAACCTTTCTTTTACTGTCTGTGGAGCTAACTGACATGATCTACCATCTGAGCTACTGAGCATGTGCAGAGTGGAATCAAAGATAGTACAGAAGGAAAGATGATTCACTCTGTAGCTAAAACAGAGACCTGAACACAAGGTGAAAAGAGGAGCTGCAGCAGTGAGAGAGAGATGTGCTGTACAACAACAATATATTAAACCATGTAAACATGGGTGTCTAACTGCGTGTCAATCACTGCTCATGCACAAGCATTCATTCTCCCTTGTGGGGGGAGGGGCTTAGGAGACCGTTTTGGGCTTTAGCAGAAAGGGGGGGAGGGACTGAGAGGTTGTCGACGTTCAAATTTTTTGGCTAAGATCTTCACAATCCGACCTACAGCACCTTTTAATTGGAATAACTTTGACACAAGTAGGCCGTGGTGGGGACTATTGGTTGCCTCTAGTTAATGCCAATCCTTTAGTTACTAACTAAGAACTACTTTTTCCAACAATTGTAATACGTTTCACAGCTTACTGTATCCAAACAATCAAAAAGTTGTGTCTTTTGCTTCACTAGGGCAATACAAAAGAAAGTGTGTAGAGCTGCAAAGATGAATCGATAAGTTGTCAACTATTAAATTAATCACCAACTATTTTCACAATCGATTAATCAGTTTGAGTTTTTAATGAAAAAAAGTAAAAATTCTCTGATTCCAGCTTCTTAAATATGAGGCTGATGGGAATGTCTTTAGTTCTGCATGAACTATGAATTAAATAAATTAATAAATGAAAATGTTGACCTGATGATGGCGCTAAATGAAAAGTCAGAGCATCACCAAAGTTATTAAGATTCATCACCTGGGTATCATGAATGTCTGTATAAATTATGTTTAGGTTTCCATTTACGTACAGGTAAAAAAAAAAGATATACAACGTGTTAATTACCTTCTGAGTAAAGGTGCTGTTGGGCATATTTGGGCTCAGAGACCAGGGTTATTTTTCCGATATCGGTGCTAAATCGATACTTTAAAAAGAGAAGACCACAAAAAGAGAGTTTGTGACATTAAAAAAACTGCTTGTTTATTGCTAAGGCCATATGGTCAAATTTAATCAATTTATTTAAAATGTAATAACAATAACATAACTTATTTCATGAGTCGATTGCTGAAGAACCACTAGATGGCTGAAAGGTATTTTACAACAATAGCTTGAGTTTCTTGAGGTGCACTTGAATGCACCAAGAGCTTACGAGGTGCAATTAAACGCACAATCAAGTCCCGTCGTTGTTGTTTCTCCGGCAGTGTCCACGTTGTGTCAGATGTCAGCTGGTCTCATCTGTGTCTTTAGCTGCAGACTGTTGGACGTCCGTACAGTGAAAAACAACCACAAGTTAGACCGTTTAGCTGTCAGCATTTTAACTGTTTTATCCAGCTACTAGCTAACGGTAGGCTAACGTTACTCGCTGCCAAGTGTAGTGTTAACTAGCGTCACATGCAAAGACAGTATATAAAATGGACCCAGTGACTGAGACCAGTGAAGTCTATTAGAAGCACTTTCCCGGTGATGGCTGAGCGTTACTGCGCAGCCTCAAACTGAGCTTGATGACGTAGATGTGACGTGAGCAACGTGTCTGAACGTTGTAAGTCTTCTGGTAGCTGTGCCAAGAGAAATCTCAATCATTCCCAATCTATCAGAGACGAAGAGCGTAGGTATATGTAAGGAGATAACATAGGCACAGGCTAATTATTGATAACTAAAATGATAGTTAACATTAGTAATTAAACTAAACAGCTAATGTAAATCCAAACTGCCTGCGAGCTTCTCCTGTACTGTACGGTAATTCCTCTACTATGAGACAGTAAGTCGCGTGGTTATGACACAACCGTTAGCCTATTTTTATAAAAACGTCTGCTACGGAGCCATAACGTGAGGTACAAGGTAACGGAGCCTTTTATACATCGTCGTGTTTCTTTAGAAATAAACAACGGACAAATGAAGTCTTTAAACGCTTCAGGTGTAAAGTTATTGGCTGTCAAAGTGACGCCAAAATGAATGGCAGTCAATGGCATGCTAACGGGGGGGGGGGGGATGGATAGGGGTTGGCATAAAATGGCGCCATCGCGGCTTCGCTCTGAGGAGAGAAGCCTGCCCCCTTGGTCACATGCAGCGATGCTTATGTTGCCTGTAACGTCCGTTTCGGAGCACCAGAGGGCAGCGCAGGCATTTACGTGGTTGTCATTTGGTTGTTTAGGAACCATGTTTCGGTAACTAACCCTATCAGAGACAGGCAAGCTGTTTCCCCTTGTTTCCAGTCTTCATGCTATAAGCCAAGCTGCCCCTCAGCTTTGGCTCCATAACACACAGACAAGAGAGTGATGTTGATCTTTTCATCTACCTCTTGGCAAGAACCGAATAGGCTAATGTGTGTGTGTCCCTGAAATGTCAACCTATTCCTTTAAGAGCACAGCCAACCATGCGTTGTGATGAACACGGTGTCTGGGCAGAGCTGGAGGGTGGAAAGGTGGACAGGTGGTTTGGGATCTTGTCTCTGAAACACATGTACACAGTTCAGAAAGGCCACTGAATTTGAACTTGGTGTGGAGAGTAACGGGGCACAGCTCACACTCTGCTACCTGCGATCTTTGGGGCCGGATCTCTTTTACGTTGTGGATATGAAATAGAAATAAAAAACCTGAGTGTACACACTAGAACCCAACCCTCGCCCCTGGGGTAGAGCCGGGCTGTTGCTCTGGCTGCCTGCCGCTGTTGCCGTGATCAACATCCTCCCGCTTTGACTTGTAGTGCGGTTGTCATGGTGATGACCGTTTATTTGCAGGGGGCACTGCAATATTTCCAGGCCACACATGGCCAGTTAGAGGAGATGAGAGAGAGAGAGATAAAGAGAGATAAAGAGATGGACTTAATACATCCCAAACAGGGATATTACTTCGATCAGCTGTGAATTGTTGTAGTCTACAGTTTTATGGATTGTGCCCCCCCCCTACAGAAAATACAAGAAATATACTAGAAATAATAAATAAAATAAGATAACAAACGATCAAAATACCAGAACACCTACTGGAAAAAAGAAATAATAAAAAATAAAACGTAGAGGAATGAAAATAATGTAGCCTACGTGTATATACAAGTGTATAAAATAAAATGTACAACCTAAATACATAGAATTGATCATTATGATCAACCTAATTATTTCCTGGATTTTGTGACACTAAATACTCCCTAAATCAGAGATCTGCAACAGTGGGTCCGGGACCCCTTGGGGGTCCTCAGAGTTACTGCAGGGGGGCCACCAAAATCTTCTTTTTTTCTCCAAAATTGAAAATGTCGTAACATGAATCCAACATATTATTAGACAATATAAATCAACCGCAGCCCCCCTAAAGGTCTGACCCTAGAATCGCCCCTGTATGTAGCCTATAAAGGCTTCAGGCCGCCTTACATGTTATTGTAGGTCCAGTTTCATGTGCAACTAATTTTAAACCATATCTCTAGTAGGGGGTCCCTGCTCCGTATCTCTTCCAGTTAAGGGGTCCTCGGCTTAAAAGACGTTGAAGACCCCCCTGCCCTAAATGTATGGACTGCTATGTAGCCTATAACACAATAACATATGTAGTAAAACAGTGTGCAAGTAGCATAATAGTGCCATATTGTAATGTGTGAGGGAATGAGAGAGTTATCTCACACACAGCTGTAAAGTGGTGTACAGTTTTATAGATTGCGCCCCCCTCCACTTCCAATGTGGAAACAAAACCTACGCCCATGGGCTCACATCCACCTGGCTTGTCGCTCGCGCTTGGTGCCCTGATAGTCAACGCCCCCCTCCCCGTCCTCCTCCTCCTCCTCCCACCACCTTCTCGCTCCCTCTCTGTATCTCTGTCTCGGTGTCAGGCAGGGAGAGATGCGCCGGTCGGAGCCGCGCTGAGTGTCTGTCGCCTCGGGTTGAGTTTCAGCGCGGCAGCAGTCGGGTTTCTCTCCGGGAGATCAGGTTTAAAACGCACCGGCTGCCTTTTCTTCTCCTCTCTCTTTCTCTCCCTCCCTCCCTCCCTCCTCTCCTTCTCTGGCGCTCTCCCGCTGCCCACCACTGCCTTTTTTTCTTTCGTCCACACATATTCACACTTTGACTGGAAGTTTTTTTATTTTTTTTGTTGTTCCCCCCGGCGGAGCTGCGCCACTGTCCGCGGTGCGCGCCCGGAGAGCCCGGAGGCATGAAGCGACATTAGGGACAAATAACCGCGGGAAAGATAAAAAAGAGAGAAAGAGGGAGGACAACAGGACGAAGGGAATAAAACAGTCTGCGTTAAACAGGAACCAGGACCACGTCCAAGGTAAGCGTTAAGCGTTTGTCACCTTTTTTATATATACACCTTTAGGCTACGTGTCGCCTAATTCTGCATGGACTTCTCAGTGGGGACTTGAAAAGTGAGTTCATACAACTCGTCGCACTTTTTCTGTCTAACCTTCCAGAGATGACCGCTGTGATCTCGGTGTGTGTAGTTTTTTTATGCTGCTATATGTTGGATAAATCTAACCTTAACCTCCAATGAAATTTCGGTTCCACCATCTAACAAGGTACCCTTTTTATAAAGGAACTACGTATTCTAAGTGTAACTTAATTTATATTGGCTATAAACCATAAATAAGAACAGCTTTTGGTTGCCAGGTGCTCAGAAATCTCACAGTCAAAAGAATTAGTAATGAGTCTCACTGTAGAGCTGCAAGGATGAATCGATTAGTTGTCAACTATTCAATTAATCACCAACTATTTTAATAATCGCTTAGATGGTTGGAGTAGAAACTCTCTGATGTCAGCTTGTTAGATGTGAATATGTTCTAGTTTCTTCTCTCCTCTGTGACAGTGAACTGAATATATTTGAGTTGGGGACAAAACAAGACATTTGAGGACGTCATCTTGGGGCTTTTGGGAAACACTGATCCACATTTTTCACCATTTTCTGACATTTCAGAGACAAAAACAACTCATCCATTCATCCAGAAAATAAGTGACATATTAATTGTTAATGAAGATGATCGTTAGTTGCAGGTCTAGTAGTAAACCGGTGTTTCCCAAGCTAGGAGGCAGATGTGACCAGGGGAAGATGTGAAAGCTAAATAAACCTTTTTCACAGCAGATATAACTTGACTCATCAAAACACAGGGATAACTAATAGCTGTATTGAACGCTCCATTGCATTGCAGTAATTGTTGGAGAATCAATGCAACATTGAAAAACAGCAGGCGTCGTTAATGTTGTCCATCCTGCATTGACGGGTCAAGATGTCTGCCGAGGAAAAGGTCTCTGAATCGGAATCATTTGACGAAGATGAATAGTGAAGTTTGGGCCACTTGCATTTCATTTTCACAACAGAAAAAGTGTGGAAAGAAACATGCAATTCATGTTTTTGAATGACTTTTCATGTAAAATCTACTGGGCTCCTTTTTTTTAGTTTCCTCAGTATTTTTTGCCAGTTGATGAAAACTATTTATGTGTGAGAGGTGAGCGTGTGGGACATTTTATTGGTTCCCAAGGAGGCATAAGAGAGAATTTCTGTAGTCTTTACCGACAGGTTTGTCACTATGTGATAAGCCAGCAGCTACAGTTGGTTTCTAATCTATGATAATACTTCTTAATGAGTCATAAATTAAAGGTTTATTCCATAAAGTCTTCAGTTGTAAATAGGGTCACAGGGTTTGGAGTCACGGATCGGATCGATTTTCGCATCAGCACAAAAAAGGGGGGAATTTAAATGATTTATTAAAACTCTTTTAACAATAACTTCTTTCACCAGTAAATTGCTGTTGAATGACAAAAACGGATGAGAAAAGGGTATTTTACTATAACTTTGAATGCACCACGAGGTTTACAGTTTCAGGTAAATGCACCATTTAGTCCCGGCTGTGACCAAGTGCTAGTTTGTGTATTTTAGCTCATAGCTTTAGCGGCAGACTGTTGTTGTACGTCCTGCTGCTGGAATCCTCTACAGTGAAATACAGACGCATGTTTGCACTGTTCAGTCCCTCCAGAAAAACGCTGAGTTTTTTTGTGATTGTTGCGGGCAAAAATCCTTGATTATGCGGCACGTTTTCTTAAAAAATGCGATGGAATATGCGGGATATTTATGCAGTTTTATGCGATGAAAATGCGGGAACTTGCAAAAATTGCGGGAACTTGCGGGAACTTGCGGGAACTTGCAAAAACTGCGGTTTGATGAAAAAGAGAAAAAAAGTGATTCCCCAACACTGTGTTCTCAGTAGATGAAGGTACGTCACTTCATAACGTTCCCATGGCAACAGGGGAAAATGGCTGCTCTTGTGTGAAGTAAACAACATTTTTCATCTTCCTGCTGAGATATATGTGACTTTTTTGCAACGAAAATGCGGGGATTATGAAATCATGCAAGACCCGCATATTTTGCGCGGAAATCGGCAATTTATGCGGCGAAAGTGCGGCGTATTTGAAAAAATGCGGCCCCCGCATAAATATGGCTGATTATGCATTGAATTCTGCGATCGCATAATCGCGTTTTTCTGGAGGGACTGACTGTTTAGCTGTCAGCATTTTAACTGTGTTTAATCCAGCTACTAGCTAACGGTAGGCTAACGTTACCCGCTGCCAAGTGTAACGTTAGTGTTTGCTAGCAATGCTTCTGTTGCCTCTAACGTCTGTTTCGGAGCACCAGAGAGCAGCGCAGACATTTAAGTAGCACCGTAACCCTCCTGTTGTCCTCGGGTCCGAATTTGACCCGTTTTCAAAGTTTCTATATCAGACATTTGGGTTTTCTTTCAATCAAATTGCCTCAAAATACTGCTGGGCGGTATGACCAAAAATTCATATCACGTTTTTTTTCAAAATTATGCTGGTTTTCCGGGTTTTTTTTCATGCATATTCAGATGTTCAATGCATTTTCTACTCGTTGAGAGAGGAATTACTGCAGTAAATTGCCTTAATTGACTCATTCCTCACCACTGTATTAAGGGGACCGTGTCTTTAGCTCGGTGGTTGGTGATGGAGTTTGTAATCTGCTTTTTCTGTCATATCGAGTCCCTCTAGCAAACGCGTCTTTAAGTGACATTTGGCTGGACTTTTCTTTAGCTTTCCCCGTGTTACCTGCTGATGTGGAGGGCGCTGAGCCTGCTGACTTTAATTTCATACATTCTTGATATTCCAAGACGTGTTTGCAGCTGAGGTGGTGGAGCAAATTGCTCGTGTTGCCGCCTTTCGCGACTATTTTAGCCCGACAGCACTTGCATAAAACGGTTGTTTGGTCAACGTCGGATTTTTGGAAACCAAAAAACCTCCAAACAACAGACCCGGCGGCTCCTTTTTTTGGCACAAGTTCGTTTCTACTACTTCTGCAGCATCCGTCTTCCGTGTGACGTCCCTCTGGTGCGCTGCTGTTTACCGTCGCTGCTTAGAAGTGCAGCATTTTAAAGGGTCCGTCTAAAACAGTGTCGCGCGGCGTAATGTTCTTATTAAACACACCGGTATGGCGGTATATTAAAAATGAACATCGTGACGAAAATATACACCGGTTTTCGGTATGAACCGGTATACCGCCCAGCACTAATTTCATTGAATTTTGGGTGTTTTATTCAATTTTATAGCATCATCCTGACTAAACTTTGACATATCTGTGATTATCCATTACCTTCATTCCTGTGATCTTAGCTTTTAGTCAAAATCATTCATAATTTCATACCACAGCGGGAGTGTCTCAAAAGCGGCGCCTCTTCCTGCCCGACTTGCAGACTATATTTATTGTCTGTTAAGCTAGTATCTTAGTAACTCCATGCCTCCATGGGGCGTTCAGACAGACGGGCAGGAAGTGAAACAGCGACAGCACACATGTATTTCACACTTAGATTTTGTGAAAATAATTGTTTGCCTTTGACAAATATTGCTCCCCCCTGCAATTTGGATATTGCACTAGTCCATATTGCGATTTTGATAAAATTACGATTAATTGTGCAGCCCAGATACAAACTGTATCTCCCAAAGGACTCACAACAGCAACAGTGTTACAAGTCTACAGGGGAACAGAAATGACAGGTATTTGGATACGTTACGCTGCTTAACCATTAATGAAGTCATTAGTTGAAACTAATGAAGGGTGTTTTATTAGAATACTGATATTCAAATGACACGAGGAAGCACGTTGTGCAGTTTTGTGCAGCTCCTTTCTGCTTGACAGCGGTGTGGCAGTTTGCTGGGTATGAAGGCACTGCTTCATGAAATATTGGGACGTAGAAACTTGGTGATTTGGTGACTACACTATACGGTTATGTAGGGACAACTGGCAGGGCTATCCGGACAACTTCTGTAGCTGAGATGGAGCTCTTTTTGAAAATGGTGCTGGGAGGAACTCGTTTCATGTCTTCAGATTTCTTAAGGACAGAGATCACTGTGAGCTGCACTGACTTGTCAAATCTTACTCTTACGGACTGCAGGTCCGCCCTTCTTTTACAGTTTTTTTTTTCAATTGCTAGACGACAGCGAGCACAACTGGAGTAACGTGTGCAAAACTCTAACTCCAGTCTGCACAGCAGCAGTTCACGTGGACCAAACTCTGGTTCGTTTTTCATCGCTTGAACACAGTTTTCAAACTCTACACACTTACATGACTTTAACCACAACGTGCACAACACTGTGGATTCACAGCACTTTGTTCAAATGCTAACACACTGCTGTCAAAACTGTTAACCACACATTCAAAACATAATATAGATTTCAGTCTGGTGCATGTCAAACACTGCTGATTGAAATTTCAGCTGTAAGTCTAAGCAGGTGTCTAGTTTTAGACTAGTTAGTGAACATATTGACGGTATTTATACAGAGAAAGTAAATATACAAACACCAAATAGGGCTTGGGCGCCATGTGCATTCTGGGACGTGGCGGCCACGTTGATGGCCTCGTGAATGTAAACATACAGTAATTCAAACAAGGAAAAGAAGCAGAGTTGGGAGAAAGAAAATTAAAAAAAAAAAGATGTTAAAATCCAGAAAAGGATGTGGAATTTACCAGGATACTTTAAATAGGGAAGCCAGGGACCGGTATGTGGACACATGAAATAGTAAATAAGACATCCGACTGAGAGGGACGTTACGTCTATAAACAGCGCGCAGTAGTCCGAGTAGCGGTAAAGGAGGCAATCAACATGGCGGCCACGCCAAGTAATGACGTCACGACGCCCAAGCCCTATAAGAATTAAACAATTATACCCTGTACCGTTTGAGAGAAACAGGGAAAAGAGCGAAGATACCAACATGTCCAGGTAAGATGTCTGAGGTTATTATACACAGCTATAAAAAAGAAGTGAAAAACACTATATCTTTACAGTAGTAAAACTGCATTCTTACTGTTTTTCAGAAAGTAATGGAGGTGAAAGCAATGGAAGCATCACATTCATTAGTATTTAGAGATGATGCAGACATCCAGTGTGATGCTGGAGAGAGGCAGGATTAGTCACATTATTCTCTCTTACTGTTATGTACCTTCAGTTTTTTTTTCCAGTAATTCCATAAATTACTAGAGATAAAATACTATATTGAAGCAAACTGCAGAGTTTCATTCCTTCTTGTTTACTTTACGTAAAAAAAATGGTATATTGTAAAATCTATATATTTTCTTTAAAGACACTATTGAGTAGTGTGCAGTCACTCAAACTGTAAAAATGAGAAAGTTTGTATGTTCTGTATTGGTGTTTGATGCTAGTGTGTGTGTGTGTGTGTGTGTGTGTTTTACTATATTCATGTGGTCCAAAACCAGTAGAATACAGTATACTTGTGGGGTCTGCACAGCCTTGTGGGGCCCAAAATGCTGGACCCCACATGTTTAAAGGGATGTTTGAGGGTTAAGACTTGGTTTTTAGGGTTAGGGTTAAGGTTAGGCATTTAGTTGTGATGGTTAGGGTTAGGGTAAGGGTTAAGGTTAGGCATTTAGTTGTGATGGTTAGGGTTAGGGTAAGGGTTAAGGTTAGGCATTTAGTTGTGATGGTTAAGGTTAGGGTAAGGGTTAAGGTTAGGCATTTAGTTGTGATGGTTAGGGTTAGGGTAAGGGTTAAGGTTAGGCATTTAGTTGTGATGGTTAAGGTTAGGGTAAGGGTTAAGGTTAGGCATTTAGTTGTGATGGTTAAGGTTAGGGTAAGGGTTAAGGTTAGGTATTTAGTTGTGATGGTTAAGGTTAGGGTAAGGGTTAAGGTTAGGCATTTAGTTGTGATGGTTAGGGTTAGGGTAAGGGTTAAGGTTAGGCATTTAGTTGTGATGGTTAGGGTTAGGGTAAGGGTTAAGGTTAGGCATTTAGTTGTGGTGGTTAAGGTTAGGGTAAGGGTTAAGGTTAGGCATTTAGTTGTGATGGTTAAGGTTAGGGTAAGGGTTAGGGAATGCAATCTCAATGACGGTCCCCACAAAGATAGTGAAACAAACGTGTGTGTGTGTGTGTGTGTGTGTGTGTCTCAGTGTGTTCTGAGGGACAGTGTGTGTGTGTGTGTGTATGTTTGTGTGTGTGTGTCTCAGTGTGTTCTGAGTGACAGTGTGTGTGTGCGTGTGTGTGTGTGTGTGTGTGTGTGTGTGTGTGTATGTGTGTGTGTGTGTGTATGTGAGTGTCTCAGTGTGTTCTGAGTGACTGTGTGTGTATGTGTGTGACTGTGTGTGTGTGTGTGTGTGTGTCAGTGTGTTCTGAGTGACAGTGTGTGTGTGTGTGTGTGTGTGTGTGTGTGTGTGTTTAGATGGGGATTGTTCTGCCTGTTCTCAGCCTGTGTGAAGAGTTGTGTTGCTGTGAATGAGTTCAGCAGGAGATGTGACCTGTGTGTTTATCTCAGGTGACAGTTGGTCGTCCAGACTGGAGTCACACGTGGCTTCAGTTCTGACCACTGTCGTTAAGCAACAGTAAATCAAGGCTGGAGACCTTTCTTTTTGATGCTGCCTTTCTTTAAGTAATTGTTCACATCGTATACTGCACTGTAACGTTTATTGTTGTATTTATGAAACCATATCATTACTGCTTCTGTCCTCCGTTTCATCCAATCTGAGCAGCCGAGGAACGCCGTTTACTGTTGGCTAATTTACCAAAATGTCAGGTGTAAGAACGTAGGTGGGCGGACCGTCTCATTTGCCCAGAGATGTTTAATTAATGCTTGACGGTTTTACAGCCTGCACCTGCTTCCTCCGTCAGTGTTACAGTTTGTGTGTGTGTGTGTGTGTGTGTGTGTGTGTCGCGCGTCACGCCAGACTTTTCTCTCCTGAGTTTTCCGGGAATAGTAATTTGAAAAGCCATTGTTTTGCTTCCCCCAGCCTCCTTTTTGGTTTTACCGGACACTGCAGAGACAGATTCACGCTCAGCTGAACTGCTCAGTTCACTGGTGTGGAAATGGTCTTCTGTGCTGATGGGAATCTGAATGGGGTCAGGGGTCAGGGGAGCAATTCCTCAGATGCTCTCTGTTCTACACCTCCAAATGACAATGTATTTCAGTATTTTATGAATGCATTTGAGATGTTTGATGAAACGTTTTTTTTGCAGCTGGCTATTTCTTTTCTTTCTCTACACTGTGATGATCTGTCCATGATGGAAACTCTTAACCTTAAGCCCCATGCCGAAGCCTTTATGACCAATTTCCCCGACGAATAAAGCTCTACTTGACTTGACTCCCTGTATCTGACATCGGTTAGTTCAGTCAAAATTAAGGGTGCTCCGATCAGGATTTTTGGGGCCGATCACCGATCACCGATTGCTGGCAGATGTATCGGCCGATACCGATCACCGATCACTTTTATGAACTGAAAATTACGCCATTACATAACAGTCACACATGTTTAGAGAATGTATCAGTAACTGTTTGGCTTTCTGTCCTAGCTCAAAATCTAAAAAATGTCCTTTCAATCACTGCAGACATTTCTTCAGCACACACACACAGTCAGTCACACACACACACACACACAGACAGTCACACACACACCGACACACACACACACACACACACACGGGGAAACAGCTGTTTGAGCGGCGCTGGAGCTGCTAGCTACACGACTCCGCTCTGCCTTAGCGTTAGCTAACTTTGAAAACTCCTCATCCTCCTTTCTGTGACTAACCTTCAAATGTCTGATGAGGTTGGTGGTGTTGAAATGTCTTTGGAGCTTTCTGCCTCGTGGTATTTCCTCGGCACACACGTTGCTAATCGCTAGTGTTTTGTCTTTTTCCCAGATAGCAACGAGTCGGCGGACCACCGGCGGTGCTCCAGAGGCAGTAGAAGCATCAGAATGGCGTAATCACAAACACGTTTGCAGGAGCACCACCGGTGGCAGCCGCTTTTTAAAAGCGGTAGCCGCCTTCCTACCGCCTTTGTTCCGCGGGCCAACTGCCGTTCTGCCGCCGTTCAGACACCTTGTAGAACTGCCAGACCGCTGAATGTAGGGACGCCGCCATGTTGAAAATGTTCTCAGGAGTAGTGCGCTCTTAATACATCCGTGGTAGTGCGTCATCTGATCGGCCTATCTGATCGGCCTTTATGGAGACCACCGATCAAACTATTTAAAGCCATTATCGGCCGATACCGATCGGTGGCCGATCGATCGGAGCACCCTTAGTCAAATCAAAGGCATGTGTACAAAAGCAAGACCAGTAACCTCGGGCAGGACATTAAAGGTGCCGTAGGTACGATTGTGAAGATCCAGGACTTAGCCAAAAAATGTGAACATCGACAACTTCTCAGTCCCTCCCCCCTTTCCGCTAAAGCCCAAAACGGTCTCCTAAGCCCCTCCCCCTACAAGGGAGAATGAATGCGCGTACCTACTAGGCTTAATCTAGAAATTAATCGATCGATTAATCGATTAATCGGATATTTTTTTTTTGCGTTTTGAAACAGCCAAAACAAATAATGCATAACGAAAATGATGTGGCTGTAAAATGATCAAGCATTTGGCTTTTATTTCTCAAAAGAACAGAAGTATTTATTCCAACACCTACACCTACACCTGCAGCATTTACCATTAGGCTAACAAATAATATAGAATTTCGGGGGTGAGCCTATTTGCTATGGTAACCTAGCAACCTGTGTGTGTGTGTGTGTGTGTGTGTGTGCACGCGGAAGAGTGAGAGACGAGGGTGTGTGTGTGTGTGAAGGTTTTTTTTTAGGCTATACTCTCTTGCAATTGAACGTGAGTAAGTGTACTAGTTAAAAACGTCAAAGCTAAACATCATATCTAATCAACCCGCATCACGACATCGCTACAAATACAGTATGCGATTAAAACCAGCGGCTGCTTAGGCTACGTTACCTTGTTTCAGCGACGCTCGGTGAAACGGCGTGGAGCGGATGTTTTCGGTTCAGATGCTGAATCGTTGAGGTCGTACTGCTGTGGTACGCCAGGTCTACTTAATGTTGTTCTCGTCCCAAACTTTAGACATTCTCTGCCGTTTCTGGACGTCTTTACTCTCCGCCATCGCGCTAACTAAATTCAAAATGTATCGCGCGCTAGCGGTGTGCTTCCTGAACAACGGTCCGTGTGGACCAATCAGATCCCTGCGTGTATAGTGCGCGTCATAGGAATTTAACGAGGCTTCGAGGCAGAGTTTTTGCCTCGAGGAATTTTTGTAATTGAGTTACTCGAGTAACTTGATGAATCGTTTCAGCCCTAGTACCTACTGCACCTTTTAAGTCAGACTCAGCGGTCAGAGGGACAGATACGGAGGTGTAGCCGAGCCAAAGTAGAACACTTTTTAATTCATTAACTTTATCAGTTATCAGGCAAATAAAACGCAGATACAGACAGGAAACCAGGAGTGTTTTTTAAGCCAAACCACAATCTTTTTCCTAAACTTAACCCTTGTGTTGTCTGCCCGTCGACCGTGCAACTTTGTGTTTTTCTGGGTCGAAATTTCAACAATTTTTTTGTTCTTTTTCTACACTTTTGATATTTTTGTCGATTTTTCGATAAACAAATTGTCACTTTCTTTCCACGTTTTTTTAATTATGTTTTTGTCAATTTTTTTTCTTTTTTTTCCCCCACTTTTTTGAACAAGTTTTTTTATCACCTTTGGCAATGTTTTTGATTTTTTTTCTTCACTTTTCCAGATTTTTTTTTGGTCACTTTTTTCAGTGTTTAAAAAAAAATGTTTTTGTTGATTTCCTGCATTTTTGAAGCTTTTTTCAACGTTCTTTCGTCATAGTTCTGATATAGAAAGTTTTTGTAAACGGGTCAAATTTGACCCGAGGACGACATGAGGGTTAACTCACGTTTTGGTGCCT
Organism: Gymnocephalus cernua; assembly: GCA_023631565.1. Taxonomy (NCBI): domain Eukaryota; kingdom Metazoa; phylum Chordata; class Actinopteri; order Perciformes; family Percidae; genus Gymnocephalus; species Gymnocephalus cernua. Next base: position 41,969,990 of record CM042426.1, on the reverse strand, counting down.
AAACTTAACTGCCGTCGCCGCATAACGCTCAGTTTTTCTCGGCTAAACTCAACTGCCATGGCCCCTGAAAGGGCCGTTACCTTGCGGTGCCCTGTACCCGGCTCCCAGCTGCTTTTGTTGACTAAACGCATACTAACAGCCGCCGATGCGACCGTCAGCTCACGGAGCTCTGTAGCCGGCGTCACGTAACCAGCCAGCGGTTGGCCTAATTTCGTAGGATATCATACGAATTGGTGTGCATACATCTTTGGTACGATATCGTACGAACTGTTCATGAGAATGTGTTGTATTACTAGATGTGTTAGCTGTAGATAGGTGAGCAAATGTGACGGATATGGTGGCCGGGTTGGCTCAGTGGGTAGAGCAGGCGCACATATAATTAGAGGTCTATGCATCGATGCAGAGGTCCAGGGTTCGAATCCGACCTGTTAATGATTTCCTGCATGTCTCTCCCCTTTCTCACCTAGCTGTCCTGTCAAATAAAGGCGGAAAAGTCAAAAAAATAATGATGAAAAGACAAAGTGATGAAATGGAGGTGTCATGAGAATTGTGATTGGGCTGCTTGTGTTTTGTCATACAAGTTTCTGATGCTGGTGAAGATTGTTAGTTGTTGAAGTGAATGAAAGAAGTATAGGCCTACACGTTACATGACTGCTTTGGTTATTAATGAATACAGTGCTTTCATTTTTTCAATAGTTGACTGGAACCTAAACAATGCCACGACACGTGCAGAAGCAAATCTGTTTTAGCTTGTTCTCTGGGTTGGAATCATTCTGGGAAATGTAGGAAATGCCCAAGGAAAGTCCAGCTACACCTTTATCATAATAAAGATAAATGTGAGAATATTAGACAGGAAAGAAAATGAAAAAAAAACCTGAGTTCTGCCCTCGCCTCGGGCGGTACATATTCTCCCTTAAATCTCCGGAGAGCACGACTCTTCCTGCTCCTTCCCTATTTCTGCTCTAAAACAGGACCCAGGAAACAGGAAGAGCGAGTGAGTGTCTGAGTCCAAACGCTCTATCAGCCCCGAAGGGCTCGCACGCAGAGAGAGCGAGAGACCGAAGCAGGGAGGTAAAGATGGTGAGAGGTCTGACAGAGAGATAGACGAAGGGAGGGAGGAGGTGGATGACAATCTGTTGTGCTCCCTGACTTTCTCATCTCCCTCCTCTCCTCCCTGTTTTATTGTACATCTTCACCCTGCCTGCCTTCCTGCCTGTCTGTGGCCTTCTCCTGCTGCGACTCGCATCTGCCGGGGAAAAATAGCTGATCTTTAGTCTCGGCAGGGAGCCCCCAGCATGCCCACCGCCTTCTCAGGCTGGGATTTGTGATGTAGTGCGGTGCAGCAGAGGACAGATACCGGCTTTTGGAATTGAGTTTCTTACCTGTGTTCTTTACTCCAAAAAGCAGGCGGCCTTCGCCTGCTGCGCTTTATCTTCTTTGAGGAATTAAGTCTGGTATCGGAGTCTGAGCTGCAGGTACAGGCAGCTGGATTTGACTTTAGTTCAGTTTGGTTCTGGTCTTTAAAGAGCAGCTTAGGTTGGTTTTTTTTAATGTCCGTTTTAATAGAGTATCCTTGTGTGCCACACGTGGACGGTTATGAGCAGTGTTTGGAATAACGCCGTTTAAAAGAACGGCGTTAGGTAACGACGTTATTTTTTCAATAACGGGGTAATCTAACTAATTACTTTTCCCGTCATTACAACGCCGTTAACGTCACTAGACGTAAAATGCGGTGCGTTACTATGCATGGATTGAATAAACTAATAATTTGAATGCACCCCGGGCCGGGCTCACAGTTATTGAGGAGGCGGGTTAATAACGAGGTAAGCGATTATGATTGGCTAAGGCAGAGTCATGTTTCATGGTAGTAGCCAATCAGAGACAGTGTTACACACATGCCAGCAGCCCAGCCCAGCACACACACACACACACACACACACACACACACACACACACACACACACACACACACACACACACACACACACACACACACACCACACACACGCGCGCACACACACACACACACACGCACACACACAACAGCTAAACGGAGATTCAACGGAGCAACAGCGATGGCTGGTCAGGAGGAGCATTTTCAAGGTGGAGGTTTGAACTAAACACACTGTTTTGTTGTTTAGAGGTTTACTATTGTTGTGAACATTACAAAACACTTGGAAGTACAGGTTGCTTACTCGACCAGTTGTCTCAGGTTGAGAGAGTTTGATGCTCTTTATATTGTGTAACTGTTTACTTTTCTTACGAAGATAATTTGAAGTGCAGGATGAACCTCTGGCTGTCTATCGACGTGCAATAAATACTGAAAGTTATGTACAAACACCGGTCTGTTCTACTCAGTTTAGTTGTGAAAACTGAAAAAAAAAAAAAAAATATTTTACATGTAAGCAACTTTTTTTTAACAGTAACGCAAATAGTTACTTTCCCTGGTAACGAGTTACTTTTATTATAGAGTAATTCAGTTACTAACTCAGTTACTTTTTGGAACAAGTAGTGAGTAACTATAACTAATTACTTTTTTAAAGTAACGCTCCCAACACTGGTTATGAGTAGGGCTGGGTTTAAAGAACTGATCTTTCCGATTCAAATCGACTTTGTCTGTGTCATGTGAAACGAGAAGGTAGAGCTGGGCAATATATCGATATTATATTGATATCGTGACATGAGACTAGATATCGTTTTAGATTTTTGATATCGTAATATCGTGATACGACATAAGTGTCTTTTCCTGGTTGTAAAGGCTGCATTACAGTAAAGTGATGTACTTTCTGAACTTACCAGACTGTTCTAGCTGTTCTATTATTCAGTCCCTCCAGAAAAACGCGATTATGCGATCGCAGAATTCAACGCATAATCAGCCAAAGTCCGCATATTTATGCGGAGGCCGCATTTTTTTCAAATACGCCGCACTTTCGCTGCATAAATTGCCGATTTCCAAAATATGCGGGGCTTGCATGATTTCATAATCCCCTGCATTTTCGTTGCAAAAAAGTCACATATATCTCAGCAGGAAGTTGAAACATGTTGCGTTTACTTCACACAAGAGCAGCCATTTTCCCCTGTTGCCATGGGAACGTTATGAAGTGATGTAATTTCACCTACTGAGAACACGGTGTTGGGGGAATCACTTTGTTTTCTCTTTTTCATCAAACCGCAGTTTTTGCAAGTTCCCGCAATTTTTGCAAGTTCCCGCAATTTCATCCCATAAAATGGCATAAATATCCCGCATATTCCATCGCATTTTTTAAGAAAACGTGCCGCATAATCAAGGATTTTTGCCCGCAACAATCACAAAAAAACTCCGCGTTTTTCTGGAGGGACTGATTATTTGCCTTTTCCCCACTTAGACATTATATCCACATCACTGATGATTATTTATCTAACATCAAAGTGTGAAGATATTTTGTTAAAGCACCAGTTGTCAACCCTAGAATATCGACGTAATATCGATATCGAGGTATTTGGTCAAGAATATTGTGATATCTGATTTTCTCCCTATCGCCCCGCCCTACTAGAAGACCTAAGGAATCCATTGGTACCAACTATGTTTTGCTAGCGTGTCGGGAAAGCGGTGAAACAGCCCTCCAACGCTAGGCTACGTTTTGCCGAAGGCCATTTTAAAACTAACAGTTTGTAGGGCTGCACTTTATTGTGTTCATGTTATTGAAACTGCTTCACGGTCAGTTCGTAATGTAAACATTTAATAATGCAGCAGGTTAGATGGAGCCTTGTACAATTGTAGAATCTCTTTCATATCTCTCTTCATATCCAAGCAAAATTGGTTTTTGCAACTGAAATATCCCAAATCGACAGGTACACACCTTTGAACCATCAGCATATCCCATCATCCTCACCTCTCATTCACACCTTTGAACCATCAGCATATCCCATCATCCTCACCTCTCATTCACACCTTTGAACCATCAGCATATCCCATCATCCTCACCTCTCATTCAGACCATGCGGATATGTAGTGCCCAGTAACTGTATCCATATATCTCTAAGCCATAGACCATTTAGGATTACATTGTAACACTGTAGCCCTTAAGTTAGCCCATCCATGGTCTATAAAATGTTTCACCAAGAACGTATGTGTAGATTTATTTCGGGTAATGTTATACCTATGTTGTGTAAACCTTGTTAACAATGTATTACCGGTCTCACCTACATATTGCACTCCACAACGCTTACAGTAAATCAGATACACACAATTTTGGGAGTGAGGCCCAGCATTTTTCTGTGTGTGAAAAACATTATTATTATGTTTATTGCGCACCCAAGTCAGGTGCTTAAAAAATTCCCCACGTCCAATAGGTTTAGGAGCAGAAAAAGGTGCAATTCTAGCTCTAATCAACATGTCCTGTAGGTTTTGATTTTTCTTGAAAGCTGCAATAATCCTATGATTGTGTAAATGCTGGCTGTTACTCACAAAGTTATTGAAGTTATTTTTGATCACTCTAATCAATTTGACCGTTGATGGTGAATATGTGGTGACCACCGGCAAGACATAGCCCACGACAATGGGTTTAGTCTGTTGGAAAGATCTCAAATGCGTTACTGATGAATTGCAACATATCCAATCCAATCCATTTTATTTATATAGCACATATAAAAAAAAAACAATGTTTACAAAGTGCTGCACAAGCAATAAAACATAAAAAACACATAAAACCACACAATTCTCATGCTGGGTTAAAAGCCAGGGAATACAAGTGAGATTTAAGACGGGATTTAAAAGAATCGCGGGTCCTGTGGAGGTAGTAACTCATTCCACAGTTTGGGGGCAGCAGCTGAAAATGCGCGGTCGCCCCTAGTTTATAACCTGGTTCTTGGAGCGACCAGCAGAAGTTGATCAGCAGCCCTAAGTGACCGTGAGCGGGTGTAGACTTGTAAAAGGTCTGCGATGTAGCGAGGTGCCAACCCATTCAGTGATGTAAAAACAAATAATAATATCTTAAAATGTATTCTAAAATGGACCGGGAGCCAGTGTAGCGAAGGCCAGGACTGGTGGTACGTGTTCATGTAACGCGAGCGGCCGAGTTTTGTACTAACTGTAAGCGTGAGAGAGAGGTTGGTGCATTACGGTAGTCTAAACGAGTTGAAATAAAAGCATGAATCACATGTTCAAAGTGCTTAGGAGATAGAACAGGTTTAATTTTAGCTAAAAGCCTCAAGTGAATATTCGCAGAATATTACAGTTATTAAAATCACAATAATATCATATAGTGACATAAGTATCGTTAGGTCTCTGGTGATTCCCACCTATTATATATATATCTATATCTATATATATATATCTATATATATATATATAGATATATATATATATCTAATGTGTGTCTGACCTCGCTGGAAATGTCCGGCCTCGAGACGCATTTCCCTGCATGCTCTATTTATTTTTCTTCCTCTAGATTGACCAATCACAAAGCTTTCAGCTGCCACACAGGACACCAAGTGTCACAAAACTGTGAAATGCCAGTTTGATTATAAATACGTCTCCACACAAAATGCTCCGAAACGGTGAGATGGGTAGGCAGTCGCCATGGATACGTGCTATATCATGAGCTTTATTACTGGGGAGCGCTCCTGGTGATCTGCTGATTCAGTAGTAAAACTTCTAAATGCTGCTTCTTGTTTTTTTTTTTGCATTTGTCTTTAATCTGCATCTTTGACATTGATGGCTTTGCCTTCATCTCCTGTGATGAAGATCTCACTTCGCTTGACTGGGATGTTTCTGCACACATCAAACCGCACGGGGAAGTTTTGTTGATTGTGCTTTTTAAAGGATTAAGAGATCTGCAAGTAGTGGGCACATTTTTCCTGTGTTCAGGCACTGTGGTTGCTGATCGCGAGTACTACTACTCTGTAGTATAAATGATTGAATAATGTCTTCAGAGCCTCTGGAGGAGCTTTGTCAAGTCTGAAAGGTTATGATGTTATCTCCGCTTGGGCTCAAGGTTTCAAAGGAAAGCCGTTTGTGTTTCCGTTTGGGGGGTGAGGGGGTTGATTTATGTGGACGTATATGTAAGGGTTAATGCCCGACGAGGTGTCCATTGTCAGGTATTAATGGTCAACGTCGAGGCGTGAACCGTCCGACGCCGAAGTCCGTTAATACCTGACAATGGACACCTCGAAGGGCATTAACCCGCTTATACCACGGTCACTCGCCAAATAACATATTTTTAAAACTTTATTTCGCATTTTAATTAGTTTTACAATTGAAATCTAAAGTTTTTACAAACAATATCTCTGTTTCCCTGGTTACGCCTGGCGGTTTGACTAATACCTGGAACAATCATTCCCATCCATCAGGTTCTTATGCAACGCAAACGTTGTTCACTCCTCCAGGAAATAGGAAGGACCTTAGATACGACATTGCCATCCTTAGCAACCGGAGATGTTTATAGTCCGCTCAGCTGATAGAACCCTTCAGCTCAGCTACGAGCCAGGAGGCTAACGCTGTGCTAGCTAACGATATGCTAGCTAACGCTATGCTAGCTAACGCTATGCTAACGCTATGCTAGCAAGATCCAAAGTCAATAACATTGTGTACAGTTGGCAATCAGTAAAAATAATTTGACAGTATGTGAAACAACAAGACAAGCAAGCTATCAGCCATGTCATTGTCCCCGAAACAATATAACGACTTTTACGAACAATTTGATCCGCGATGTGTAACGTTACTGTCGGCCGCGGCGGCGCAGCCTGGAGCAGCGACCTGAACAGTGAACGGGATGTGAGATAACGTTATTCTCTGTGAAACAAAGTCAGTCCAGAGGGGAAATATAACTTACTACTTGCAGCGTGTGTGTTAGCGCCATCCTGTGGTGTTCAGAGGACGAGTTGGAAATAACAGATCCACATTTCCTTTTTGATTTAATGTAGCGCATTGATTTAGTTATTGATTTAACAATAAACAGTCAGTTTCACCGGAACACCTTTACTAGGTGTCCTACATCACTTTTTTATGGACACCCAGCAGCCAATCAGAATCGAGTATTCACCCAGACCATGGTATAAATCAGGCATATACTGTATAAATAATAGACGACGCTCGGTGCCTGAAAAGTGAAGCCAGAGCTAACTGTCCTTAAAGCTGCGTTCTCTCTAACGTCCAGCAGGGGGCGACGCCACTGGCTCCTAAAAGAAGTCTGTTTATATAGAAGTCTATGAGACAATGAGCCGACTTCTCACTTGATTTATTACATCAGTAAACATCTTCATAATGAAGTGTTTCATCTAGAATTTTTTTCAGCGGTGGCAGCGGGTGGGGGTGGGGGGGGGTTGTGTTTGACGTCAGTGTACGGGCCTATCTGATAATGTTAGCTACCGACCGCTACCTTGAAACCGTCCAGCAAATAGACGGTACCGTGGGGTGATTTAACGTCACCGCTCATTTTACACACAGTTCAACAACAAAACAAAACGCTGAGTGAATATTACTAGCTAGCTACATTTTTCATGTTGGTTTTGAGCGTTATGCACCCCCACTAACCTGGAAAACGCTTTTAAAACAGTAACGTTAACACAGCGTGTCGGAGGAATACACACAGTCTCCTGCAGCGGGGACTCAGAGGCAGACGGACCGTCACCGCAGCGTTAGCTAGTATTAGCTAGCATTAGCTAGCATTAGCTAGCATTAACTTCTTGTCTCATCTGGGGTCTGATAAACAGTTAATTCATCAACTTTAGTGTCCACAATGTTATTTTCCAATAAACTGTAGCTGTCATATTTCACGGGCGTGAGTGCGGATGTCATGTCGCGGCTTTCGTCGCTGTTTATCACTTAGCTAATTGAGCGAAGTGGCTACTCCTGTTGTTTATTTGGTTGCCATAACTTGGCGAGTGATGACGTCCTGTCACTGGTCCAGTCGCTCTGCTCACCCTAGAGGGAGAGAGAGCGGATGACAGTTCGCTTGACGGCGCTACGACTTTATGACTTTTCATAAACGGCTGAAGGAGCGGTGGTGCGCGGTGTACACAGCGGAAACCCTGTTGTGCGTCTGCCCTATTTCTGATACCGTGACGCTGGACATTTTGCCGTGGCGGACCGCCACTATGCTATCAACATAGAGGAAACACTGTAATGAGTTTATGGACTCAATCGCTAGTTTCAAGTCTTCTTCAATACAGCATGATTGATTGAAATCTTTATTTTGAACATGGAAATAAAATAAATCATCACAAAATAAGAAAAATGGTAATATAAAAACAGTTAAACAACAAAATGCCATCACCCTCTACAACTCCTCACTCGGGGGGAGGAGGAAATAGGGAAAAGACGGCAGAACAAAAAATAACAAAAAGAAGAAAATTGAAGGGATTTCATTCGCGCAAATTTGCACTCAATTGTTAATAGCTAAGAGACCATTGTGTACTTCTATTTCTTGGGCTAAGAGTTTATTATTATTATTAATATTATTACTATTATTTACTGTCTACTGTTTCTTGTTTACTTACTATATGTATCTAAGAGTTTATTGTTTGTATCTTTTACTCTTTTTTTCAATACTGTACTTAAGTGTCTTTTTTGTAAAATACTGGAATTTGCTGCTGGAAAGCCAATTTCCTTGCGGGAGTCGTCCCAATAGGATCAATAAAGAGAAGTCTAAGTCTAAGTCTAAAATAAAACTCCATAATTTCCAGCACTTATAGACCTCTATTTACACATGCAAAAAGGAGTATGAAGAAGTAAAACGTATGTACTCCTACCCCATGATGTTCATTCAGTAAATGATGGTCCCATTTATTCTAAAATAGAGGATAAAGCAGGAGACGCTTCAGGACCTGTCAGTCAGGACAGAGGCTTAGCGATGCTAACTAATGAATGGTGCCTGTGCTATGTAAAAGCACTTTGAGTAGTTGTTAAAGGGCAACTACTGTTGTTTTTTTCAGCCTGGACCCTATTTTCCTATGTTTTTATGTAAAACCCTGGAGTAATGGCTCTGTAATAATTCACGTCTGCGGGAGAGTTTTACACTAATGAGTAAAAAAAGCAACGCATGCAAATGTTGTTTTGGTGTGGTGCTGCTCTGTTGGCCAGTGTTTCCTGGCCGGCACGATGAGCCCGAGTGGACGATACCAACGGGAAACTCAACCAGGTCTGGAATAATTTCCTGTTGTTTACTAAGAGTGGAGAGCCTTGAACGAAGAAGGCAACAACGGAACAGTAATTAGCAGACTTGGTGCTGTACTACGTGGCTTATTTGTTTTATGTTGCTTCCTGTTATTTATATTTTAGTTTTTCATTAATGTTTGTGATTGTAGCCGGATCTGCTGCCACCGTGGGGTTATAACCACCAACCGTGCGCCTCCGCCTGCCCGGCTACTGGCTCGCAACGTTTTAACAAAGAACCAACAAAACAATATCTCACAGTCCCGTGTGCTGTGCAGTCATCGGAAAAGTTCATCACGCTACTGCATATTGCATTAGTACAGTCAGCTGAGACAAATAACTCACCTGGCAAAGTGGACGAGAGAGGGCGGCGGGGACAAAGTCGGACAGTTTCCGGCCGTTTCCAGCAGGGAAGTCACAAACACTCACATCCTGTCAGGTCAGATTCTGATTTAATAAAAGGTTGTCAGACCCACATCAGCCTGTACACGGTCTCCAGATGTTTTTTATTAACACAGAGTGACTGTCAAAATGCTCTACATGCGATCTGCTGCTGAAGTCAATAATGATGATCCGTAGTCTGAACGGCCTCTCTGACTTCTAAACGTCACCATCAGCCACACAACAGGTGTTCTTTACGGAATAAGCCTTTAAATCAGACAAATGGCAATTAAAATCCCTCCAATTAAAAACAGTAAAAGTGTATATAAGACGTCATCATGTTGAGTTGCTTCTGAACCAATCAGCTGTTAGATTAGCTGAGAGGCCGGCGTTTCCCAGCATGCCCTGGGGTCCGCCTGGGTCTTGCAGTCGGTGAAAAGCAACTGCGCCGCCTGCCTTTCAAACCTGCGGCCGCCTTGATTTTGTGAGGTTACCGTTGCCCACGTGTGCATGACGTCAGAGCAAGTCGGGATCAAGTCGGACACAAATCTACCCAGCATGCATTGGGCGGCGATCGCCGGTGATTGATTCTGCGCAGGCCTGGCTCATCTCGAACGAGCCTATTCCCACACCTCTCTCCGCTGCAGCTGATTGCAGACCACGCCCACCTCCACAGGGATTTCAGACCTTTGCTTTCTGATTATATAGAATTTGTTTCCACCGAACCGAACGCTACGCCGGTCGCCGTAATGACGGCGCCGTTGATTACGGGAAGGTGTTTACGTAGGTGGAGCGTTCAATGCAGCAGGTGCCTAAACAATACACAACATGGCCGCTGTTACAACATCTGGTATGAAAGATCTGAAAGAATACGAGTTGTGCGTTAAGGAATCTACAGACACACTATATAGTTCACTATCTCCGTGATAGGGAACGATCATTTGTTTTATAGTAAATGCTGCTTAAATTTAATTTATCAACAGATTACTTCACATTACAAAAATATAACATATTCTTAATATTCTACATTTGAATAACTTTCCAGTTTTTCTGATATCTCTGAGATTTCCGCCTTCACTCTAACACAGCAAGTTGGATACAAGTATAGTTTGTTGCTCACATCACTGAACAATTCAACAGCAACATCTGCATTACATCATTTATTGTTTTATCATCCATTTCCTTGTAGATGGCTCCAGTTGTATATATACAGCACCGTGAGTATCTGTATGTTCTCTTCCACAATCAGCATCTGATGAAAACTTCATTTGTGTGTAAAAATAGACTTCTCTTTGAGCTGCTACCCGTATCTACACTAACTCATAGTTTTCAGTACCGTTACTCTGCCTACTATCTGTTGCTTTATGTTTTATTTACGTATGTGCTTTGTTCCCAGTGATTTCACTGTGTAAACTTTGAAATATTTAGGTTAATGAGGTTCCTGTAAATTCCCACGGCCACATCCAAAAGATTTAAATAATGAATGAAGTACGCGCTGCTGTGAGCATATATCTAAATCACACTCCGTCGGAGCTTCGCTCTGGTAGGCTCACGGCCAATATAACCCCAGGGGGCAACCCACTTCCACTAGTGTAACTCCCACACTATGTTCAAAATAGCAATGCACCGATTGTGAAATACTGGGCCGATACGTTTCGTTTAAAATAACAATTTGGCAGATTTCCGATATTGTGTCGTCGTCGTTTCCCCTTTTGTGACATGAAATGAAATGAAGAAATCATCATTATGAAAAAATAACTATCATCCCTTCCCTCTAGGGCTGAAGGATTTGGGGAAAACATAATCTAATTTGGGTTTATTTTGCCAGATTAGCTAAAGTTTAGCTAAAGTTCCAATATTCACTGTGTAATATTCTTATGCAATAATATATAAATTGCCAGCAATAAGTGTTTTTTGTTAAGTAAGTGTGGAACATTGAACAGTCAAACACAGATAATTTATCACAAAAGCTAAAGTTATGTAAGGGATAATCACCGAGAGGCAGGGCAATAAACAGTGGCTGGTGGACGGCTTCGTCTCGGGCGGTAACCTTCCACCAGCCGGGCATATCAAACTGTTTATTTCCCCGCCTTGAGGTGATTATCCCGTTTATTCTACTTCTTGCTTGCCAACATAATAAAACAATTCAAATACTTTAAAAATTATGCTTTTTCTTATTCGTATTGCATGCTTATTAAATGTATAAATACGCTGTTTGAGTTAATCTCCCTCAAAAAGTAGAGTCCTCTTTAGAATACGGTGAATGACGTTAGCTAGCTCAGCTGTAGCGAAGTAGTTTCTATAGCAACCACACAAGGCTGCCGTCTTAACAAATCGTTTAGCTAGCTAGCTAGCTTGCTAGTTCTTCGGCGCTGCAGGCGTCCGGGTCAGTTGTCACTGTCAGTCTCTCCTTCTGGTGGCTCTTCCACTCGGTGAAAACCTTGATAGCAAAGGCAGTTGCCTTTTCCGTGTTTGATTCCAGGGCCCCGTCTTCCCCCGTACGCAGCTCCTCATCTGTCAGATCTGGAAACAGGAAGCCTACCCTGGTACCCTGGTACCCTGGTACCCTGGTACCCTAGTAAAATAAATTATCAGTTCACTTCTTTCATTGAATTTGGGTGTTTTATTCAATTTAATCGCATTTGGAGAACAAAAAAAAATCATAAAAGAACGTTGAAAAAAAGTGTCAAAAATGTCGGAAAAACATTCAATAAATGTGGGAAGAAAAACAACAACAAAAAAACGTCAAAATGTGCAGAAAAAATAAACAAAGACATCGGGAAAATGACAAAAAAACATTGAAAAAGTGACACAAACCTCGGGGTTAAAGCGACAGAAGGGTTGAGAAAGACGACAAAAACAAAGCGACAAGTTGCATGGTCGACGGGAAGACAACACAAGGGTTAAGTTGATTTGAATTGAATGTTAAGACGTATACATTTTTTTTTTATATATTTTCTTTATTGGGTTTTTAACAATTACAATACAATACAATATTCCCACCCCTCCCCCTACAGCTTTAGGAAAAAAATTAATAAAATAAAAAATAAAAAATAAAAAATAAAAAATTAAAAATTAAAAATTAAAAATTAAAAATTAAAAATTAAAAATTAAAAATTAAAAATTAAATAAAAAATAATATAAAAATTAAAAAAATATATCAAATAAAAAATAAAATAATAATAATAATAATAATATAGTGGTTTTAGCAGAAACAAATATTTATAAAAAACCAGCATGCACACATTTAAAAATAAATAAAAGTAAAGTTAAATAAAAACCAGAAAGATCATATAACAAGGGGGAATTGAGGTAGGCTACTCCATTTTAGAGGCAGGGGAGCAGACGTATACATTTTTGAAGATGTATATGTGTATATGTATATTCAGTACCTCTGTCCCGGACCCCCGTGTTGGAGGTCTCTGTGATAGTCGACTGCTGATTTGTATTCAGTCTTTGATCTTCAGCTGTTTACTTGTTTGTCCCCCCCCCTCCCCCCCTCTCCCCCTTCCTCCTCCTCTCCTTCCCGCCCGTCCTCTGAGATTTAAATGTACGCAGGCAGCAAGATTATGTGTAATCAGCTGCTATTGAACATAAATCTTGAATGCAGTTTCTTTTGTACAGGAAGGTCGTACATTATGTATGGGCTCTAATTCTAGGTCAAAACCTCCGCGTGTTCCTTTACATAGTGGGAGTTATTGTGCTCGAGGTTGTCGTGTCTCATCATTTTTTTAAAAAAATGTCATTTGTGCAACTTTGAAACAAAAAACATAACCACAGACGATAAGAGGGCTGCGAGATAAGAGGGAAAGTACGTGATAACTAAAATAAGAATATTGCAATAACGATATTACTTTGCAAATTGTAAGCACTTTCCTCAATCAATCAGTGGTAACATTAAAGTGACTGTATGTAACTTTATGTTTCTGAGACTGTGTAATGTTCCATCTGATGATCATTAATGACCTGTAACAGCAAACGAGACTAACAGGGAAAAGAACGCTCGCTTTATGTAGCTTTTAGTTTTTAGTAATGCCTCTGCCCGGGTCCGATTTTTGCTGTGAAGTCACAAAATGATTGTTTCATCAGGTAGTACACATTCTGACGGGTCGCAGATGTCTTTGTTACACCGGAAAAGCCTCTGTTAGTGTATCCAGCCAGGTAAAAGGAAGCAGGATGTGACTTTATAAAGGCCTAATTGTATTTTAATTAGGGCTGTCAAAATAATCCATTCCATATTGACCTTTCACCCGGAGCCGTTCTAGCCGCCATTCGACTGTAAAATGAAGGTGGGAGACGAGAGAATGTGTTGCTACAGGCAACAGAAACATCGCTGCACGTGACGCTAGTTAACGCTACGCTCAACAGCAGGTAACGTTAGCCTTCCGCTAGCTAGCAGCTGGATTAAACGCGGTTAAAACGCTAACAGCTAACGCTAAACGGTGTAAAGTTTGACTGTGTTTCACTCGCTGTAGAGGATTCAGACACTTCTGCAGCTGCAGACGTTGTCCGAAAAACAAAGACGGAGACGGTGCGTTCACTGAAACTGGTAACCTACAGCCTCGTGGTGCATTCAAAGTTATTGTAAAATACCATTTTCACCATCTGGTGGGTGTTTTTGTCGTTCAATAGCAATTTACCGGTGAAATAACTCTATTTCTGAAGCACTTTAGAATTTATTTCCTCAGCATATTAGGTCATATTGTTGATTATTGTCATAATTTGAAAAGTGAAAATAATAATAAAAATATATATTTTTTAACTTTAATGTCACTAATGCTGATTATTCATTGATTCATTTGAATTGAAATATTTAAAATACTTTCACAGCAAAAAATTACGTATGCGATTAATTTAGATTAATTAATCACAGAGTCTGTAATTAATTAAATGTTTTAATCGATTGACAGCCCTAATTTTAATGCTATTTTAGAAGTTATCTGTCGTAGTGTAGTGTAACACCACAGGAAAGAAGGAAATTAAACAAATAACTAAAAGCTAAAACTAAACTAAAAGGCAAAGTGAAAGACGACGGATGATAACGCAAGTCACGCTCGGTCGGGCTTTCAAGATGGAGACAATTACGGGATTGTAAATTATTCAAAAACTATATTTCTCGTCAACGATATTGCGTGTTGATGTCACCGCGGTCGGTGTTTGATGGCGTCGTCGTCTCTTCTCGTATGATCGTTAAGTACGGTCTTCGGCCGGTCAGCTCCGAGATGGTTTTGCGTTGCGCAGCGCTTGTGAAGGAAGGTGATGTTCTGCCTGTGTTTAGAAGTGATGAATGTACAGCTCAGAGCAACTTAATGCCATATAGTGTCTGGACTGGACTGTTGCAGTCATTTCATTGACTACAGCCACAAAGCAGCTGTTACTTTGTCTAAATGAGCTGAGAACATGTTCTCAATATGCACTTAAAACAACTCCAAACAATATTAGAAATCTTTGGTGAAGAACGAACTGCCTGAAGATGCTCCATCTCCGAACTGAAGTGCAACCTCAAAGTGGAGAAACTAGAATACGACTCATCCAGTCGACATCTGCGGTAAGACAGGGGAAGAGAGAGGGACGAGAGGCCTCTAATACACCAGCCCGGTCTCACAGAACTGCGTGAAATCATCACGAACTGGTAACAGCTCATTACGTGGTGGTGGTGGTGGCACGGAATGAGTGAAAATCCCTGCATCCTGACTGCAACCCTGACCCTGGTTTTTGTTTGATATTTAGTGTTTGTCATTCACATTTGTATTGCCTTTTATAGAAACAGAGACAAAAACAACAGTGATCTCTCGCTAAACGAAAACATGAGAGATGACAACAAGTGAGCGGATGAAAAGAAAATATACACACATATACATACATACATACACAGGGTAAGCATCAGTGTTAATTTTGACAACAAATTCTGATTTAGTCTTAGTCTTTTGAATAACACACCATTTAGTTTTAGTCTTATTTTAGTCATCTGAAATCTTTTAGTCTTAGTCTAGTTTTAGTCGACTAAATATCATAAGAGTTTTAGTCTTAGTCTAGTCTTAAGTCTTTTAGTCTTAGTCTAGTTTCTTGCCAAATCTCCACACACACACACACGCACGCACGCATGCACGCACGCACGCACGCACGCACGCATGCACGCACGCACGCACGCACGCACGCACGCACGCACGCACGCACGCACACGATTCTTCAATTTGAGGAGATTGAATATTTATACTCATTAATTCAGCGAGACAATCGTGTAATCAATACAGTTCAGAGGTGGTTTCCTTTAGCTTCTATTTTATTCCAAGTTTAGCAGAAACACGGTGGTTTATCTGATAAAATAACCTTCGCGTGTCTGCTTACCTTCGCGTGTATTTCTGGATGAGTCGTCTGTAAATGTCGCTTCAAGTTGGTGGTGTTTTTCCCAGCGATGTTTGCTTCACGCGGTTTACAGGCGGTCTTGTTGTCATATGTGAAGTGTGACCAGATGTCGTCCTAGACCGAGCTCTGACATGTCTGTTGTTCATGAGAGCTCCTGTGTAACTGCTGCTGCTGCGTTTGTTCAGCTAGCTGTTGCGCCTGCATTTGCCGCGGCTTTTTAAAATGGCTCCGCTGTTTCTGCATAGATCAACCTACCCTCAAAGATTCGCTCTGATTGGATCTCTTCCCAACTCGTCCCACAAAAAGAGTAGTTCTGATTGGATCTCTTCTCCATTCGTCCCGCCCCTAACATTTTCGTCTCATTTTTATTCGTTGACTAAAGTGTCAGTTATATTTCGTCACAGTCTTCGTCATCATTCTGACTTTTTATTTAGTTTTTATTTAGTTTTCGTCCGTGAAAAAGGTTCGTTGACGAATATTTTTCGTCATAGTCTTCGTCAACGAAATTAACACTGGTAAGCATTGGTCTAAGTCATCTCCACATCTTCCACGTATCATCACACCAGCAGCATGAATGATGAGTATTCTACCAATATCGACCTGATTGTAAAAATGTGTGCAGGTCCCGAATAGCTCTTGGCTGCTATTCACATACACAATATAAGGGCAGTCATTCCCCTGCTGTGACCTACTGACACCTATACACTAAAACATTGGCAAAAGGCTTTTTATTGAGTTTCCTCTTAGCGACATAATAGACACGTAAAAGCCCAACCTTATTCAAACTCACGGTTACCTTTTGTCGGCTACATTTAAAGGCATATTTCACCGCTGGAAAGCTTAATATATCTTTAAATTGGGTCACTTATGTAGCAGAAATGTGAAAAACAAAATTGAAATTGGTGCCTTCTAGGCCGAGAAGAGCCAGAAAATGTGTTTTTGGCTCATATGGATGAAAGACACCAAATCCCAGAATGCACTTCGCTTCGCTGCTTTGAGTCCACTCCCAAGCCACGCCTACCGCTTGACAGACAGACAGCGAGGCATTCGACTCAACTCAATGTGTTTTATTGTTATTTCAACCATATACACAAAACACGATTTTGAGAAAAAACCTAATTGCGGTTTTTATGACAAATATTGCGATTGCGATGCGATTTTCGATTTTTGCGTTCAATACTTTTAAGTGGATAAAACCTAAAATTATGAATAAAATATGTTGTTACTAGTGTATGAACGAGATTTTGAAAGCCTTCCCCTGAGACTGTATTCAGGGGAATCATTTCTTTTGCGATATAACGTGTTATAGCCGTCGTGATTTCAATGTGCCTTCTTGAGGACTTTTCATATGGCGTAACAGAAGCGAATGCAGTTTTAATGCTTGGTTGCTTACTTTTTCCATGGCTAGTCGTGGCTTCGTCTTCATCCACATTTTTTGTGCATGCATCATATTGCTGTCGGTGGTGATTTTTAAGATGCTGGTATAGATTGGTAGTGTTTCCTCTGGATCTGGCCACGGCACGTCGACATATTTTACATTTAGCACTCTTTTGCTCCACGTCGTTCTTCGCGAATCCAAAATAAGTCCAAACAGTTGAAGTACCACCCTTCTTGTTAACCAAGTGCTCCCCCGCTTCCTCTCCCGTCACCGAAGAAGTGCCTTCGGCCATTTCTGCGCAGTTACAAGCTTTTTCTGGCACAATTCGAGGTAAACGTTGTGTGTTAGCTGCTTTTCTGCTGACAGAAAGCCGATGCACTGCATGCAACCTTGTTTTTCCATTGCCATTTCTAATTGGCCAGCAAGCCAGGAACGCGAGATTCGACCATTTTTATTGGCTAATAGGTTTGTCACTCAAATGTCAGAGGCGGGGGAAAAAACCTCAGACTCCTGAGGTTAGGTTATTGCGGGAGTTAAAACCTCAATATCGATGCGATAAAGGTTAATCGTGCAGCCCTAGTTACACATTTAAAATATATAAAAACTACATTATATAATAACAACATACAAAACAGGCTACATTTAGTGCACACACACATTATAGGCTCCGTAAAGTTCAGCTAAGCATACCAGCATTAGGCTTGGTGGGCTGTAAACACCGAGTATAAACACAGCCGTGAATTAGCGTGGAACGTCGAATGGTCGCCATGTAACAGTCACAAACTCCAGCGGTTAGCAGTTAGTTGGATACAAATCACCCCATTTCTGCAAAAGTTCCTCCAATGACGCAAAAATCGTCATTTTGCGTCATTGGAGGAATGTTTTCCAGACCCCCCCCCCAATGCAGATATCTCCCGTCTCAGGGGGACATGAGGGAGGGACGCACGGTCATTCAGAAATACTACCGGGTTTCTACTGATGCAAAGCTGGGTGCTAAATCGGTGAAGTATCCCTTTAAAGGCTCACAGTCACCTTTATCTGCTAGACTTAACCGTCATGTGACCGGCCAGCACTCGGATATCGACTGTGGACTGTGCATAAGTTCCGTCGTACAACGTCATACGAACAATTTCATGAGAATGCGTTGGAGTTCCCTCATGTAGCAGGAAGCATCACACAGCATCTAAAATAAATAACCAGTGGCTTGAATTGAATTTGAGAAAAGATCTCCCCCTCTCTCTCTCCTACCCTCTCTGTTCTCTCTCCATCTACAGGGAGAGACGTGGGGAGGGGAACTGTGGTGGGCGGATGGGTTGATGTGATTAATGCTGATGCTTTGTGCTTTAACATGTTGCATAATCATAAATGAGAATTGCATGTAACAAACACTCTCACTCTCACTCAGTTTAGTTAAGTCTCAGATAACCATAAGACAAACCATATTCCGTATATATGTGTCTGTATTTTGACATGTTAAAGCACGGCGTTTGTAATACAGAAATACATTCTTCAGTAACTATGTGGTGGCAGAGCTCTGTACTTTTACCTGAATTAACTTACAATAATGTTGGAAGATTGTGCTGAGATCTTATTTATCTGCTATTTTAAAATTTTATTATATACTGTATATATATATATATTTATTTATTTTTGTCGCTGTAAATATCAAATATTAAAGCTGATAATATTTCAACATATGTTGAAGGCTCCGGTGATTAAATTTACTGTAGACATTTCTGTTTCCTCCCCCTCCCCTCTCTTCTCTCCTCCCCTCTCTTCTCTCCTCACCTCTCTTCTCTCCTCCCCCTCCCCTCCCCTCTCTTCTCTCCTCCCCCTCAGGGAGCCTGGGTGCAACAGTGGAACCTCCTCTGTGAGAGAGCTTTTCTCCTCCGGATGGTATGGCTGAAATGGTACGTAGGCTCAGTCAAAGGCTCAAAATGTAGTTAGAAGTTAAGGCGGATGAAGAAGGGGCAGGAAGAGACATGCGTGCTTGAGTGTGCATGTCCCTTTTTTTTTCATGCATCACCTTAAGCTGGCCTGCTTTGGCTTTAGATGGAATAAGACGCTGTCTTCTTAATGAAGAGCGCCTCTCACAGTGATGGATTTACTTTTAAGTAAGGGTCACAGGTTGTTCTCATGAACCACGTGTACATTTAGCTACGATAAGTAAAGCACTGTGATTTGTGTGTATTCCACGTATTTATTATTGCTGTATTCTCCACACTGATTGCAGCTGTATAAGACCGTTCTGGGCCGCGTAGGAAGGAGTTCGGGGTGGATGTTTGGGTCATGAAACAGCTCGGGGCGCCTGGGTGGCTCACCTGGTAGAGCGCGCGCCCATATACAGAGGTTTACTCTACGCAGTGGCCGTGGGTTTGACTCTGACTTGCGGCCCTTTGCTGCATGTCTTTCCCTCTCTCTCTCTCTCTCTCTCTCTCTCTCTCTCTCTCTCTCTCCCCTTTCATGTCTTCAGCTGTCCTGTCAAATAAAGACCTAAAATCACCTAAAAATTTACTTAAAAATAAATAAATAAAACACAGCTCTTACCCAGGATTTCCACAGGCTGCGGAACGGCTCCGGAACGTCGGCGGAGTCAGTCGGTTTCCATTAAAGTCAACGTGTGTATTTCCACCAGCTGCATAACGGCTGCGTCCCGACTCCGGCACAGCTCTGGCGGTCCGCAGCCCTGCGGATCAGATACGCAGAGCTTCTATTTTTGCCGGACGCCGGAGAGCTCCGCAGCAATTCAGCACACGGCAGATAGTGCGGGACAGGAAGTCGAGCACAGAAAAAAAATAAAACATCCGGTTAATTTTCAA
The DNA here is from genome assembly GCA_023631565.1 of Gymnocephalus cernua. Taxonomy (NCBI): domain Eukaryota; kingdom Metazoa; phylum Chordata; class Actinopteri; order Perciformes; family Percidae; genus Gymnocephalus; species Gymnocephalus cernua. The sequence goes on along the minus strand of CM042426.1, from coordinate 41,949,913 downwards.
AATAAAATACCCCGTGCTCACGGCGGATCATATTTCCCTTCACTACACCTTGAAAACACGGCACGGAGTTGTTTCCTCTCGACTCCTCAGAATAGAAACAAACTGTTGGTGGTTTTGTGGTTCTATTCTGTGTGAATTCGCGAGATCTAGCGGATCCTCGTGAGTACAGCTGTCAGTCCTGGCCGCAGCCGTTCCGCAACAACTCCGGATCCGGTGAGTATTGGGACCACGGAGCCGTTCCGCAGCGGTGCCGTTCCGCAGCGGTTATGCAGCCTGTGGAAATCCTGGGTTACAGTCTCACGGTCTTTTTCATAAACTTAACTAGTCCCTGTTCTTTCTGACCATGGTGGGAAACCTGGAGCAGGAGAAGTTAACCCTCTCCTTGATTTTACGTTGTTTATGGAGAAGGAGAACCAGGAAATGAGTCGGGGGGGGGGGGGGGGGGGGGGGGGTAACAGTGTTACATTATGGCACTAGTCACAATGCTACGAAGCGATCAATGCGCTTCGTAGCATTCGTTCTGTTGCAGCCAGGTAGCCTTCTGCTCATAGCTTTTTTCAGGCTGTTGGTTTGGCTCTTGACAGCACTTCTTTGTGTTTTTGCATTTACATTTGACGCAGATTTTCTTAAAGCCCCAGTGTGTAACATTTGTAGTTGTTTATTATCAAAATCTGTATTTCCCTTCACAAACTTGTCCTTTTTCATGAATATTTACCACCACCATCAATTCCAAGTATTCCTATTGGCTTGAAATTTTACATTTGCGCTTACATGAACTGGTGTAGACGCTCCATATTCATGCATGAACTGGTGTAGACGCTCCATATTCATGCATGAACTGGTGTAGATGCTCCATATTCATGCATGAACTGGTGTAGACGCTCCATATTCATGCATGAACGGGAGTAGATGCTCCATATTCATACATGAACTGGTGTAGACGCTCCATATTCATACATGAACTGGTGTAGATGCTCCATATTCATACATGAACTGGTGTAGACGCTCCATATTCATACCTGAACTGGTGTAGACGCTCCATATTCATACATGAACTGGTGTAGATGCTCCATATTCATACATGAACTGGTGTAGATGCTCCATATTCATACATGAACTGGTGTAGACGCTCCATATTCATACATGAACTGGTGTAGACGCTCCATATTTATACATGAACTGAAGGCTACCATAGCTGTAATACGTACTTTCATCTGCGTGGCGAGAGAGAGTTGATTACGATACATGATCTCAACGCCAGATGGGAGAAATTCCTACACAGTGTAGCTTTAAAACAGTGCTTGTGGGGACAGGATTTCATGTCAGCAATTGATTTTTTTAATAAGAGTACTGCTGCTCTATGCTGTTTGGACATGATCCCGAGGACCCCCATGAAAACGAGATGCTGCATCTCATGGGGTTTTATCCTCTAATAAATGTATATAAATAAATAATTTTTTTTCTTTTGAGAGCACACAGGACAAACCCTGTTTCCACCAACACTGTGTACTCGTGTGTACACTGTGGACTCGGATTTGCAAAGAAACTCCCGCACGCTGTCCAACTTTCAAAAATAAATGTAAAAGTTTACATTGCTTCGGTACCAGACCATCATCAGGCCCATTATAATTCAGTCCCTCCAGAAAAACGCGATTATGCGATCGCAGAATTCAACGCATAATCAGCCAAAGTCCGCATATTAATGCGGCGCCCGCATTTTTTCAAAAACGCAGCACTTTCGCCGCATAAATTGCCGATTTCCGCGCAAAATATGCGGGGCTTGCATGATTTCATAATCCCCGCATTTTTGTTGCAAAAAAGTCACAAATATCTCAGCAGAAAGTTGAAAAATGTTGCGTTTACTTCACACAAGAGCAGCCATTTTCCCCTGTTGCCATGGGAACGTTATGAAGTGACGTAATTTCACCTACTGAGAACACGGCGTTGGGGGAATCACGTCTTTTCTCTTTTTCATCAAACCGCAGTTTTTGCTAGTTCCCGCAAGTTCCCGCATTTTCATCGCATAAAATTGCATAAATATCCGGCATATTCAATCGCATTTTTTAAGAAAACGTGCCGCATAATCAAGGATTTTTGCCCGCAACAGTCACAAAAAAACTCTGCGTTTTTCTGGAGGGACTGATAATTGTTCTTAGGTGTTTTTCCCACTGAAGAGAGACAGACTGAGTTTAGTTTGTACCTATGAGAACATTCTAGATGTGATGGCGGTGGTGAAGCACTTGTACGTGCTACTAAACAACAAGTCTGTTCAAGTGGTTTTCACATGAGACCCAGTGTTTAATTTCATGTTTGATGTGCTGCGGTAGAGTGGAACAGTGAAAACATGTCGGAGAAGGTTGCAAAGAGCTTCTGCTGAAGCCTTCCAGAGGCCGTGTGAGTGCTGAATATTATGCGTAGATAAAGCAATTGACACAGAAAGGGTAATAAGTAATGTATGATTGTCATATCTGCCTTTCTGCGATTTTAGGAATTGAACCAGAAGGTTTTTCGGCAGACACAGAGTTTCTGAATGGTAGAAATGTTAATATTTGGTGTTGTTTTGTGAGGCAGAAATAAGAATCTCACTGCATGCGATTGTAATAAATGAGAATGTACTCCGCCTTTTGGTTGCAGCACCATGTTTCCATGGTCTTTACACCACATTATCCAACCACTCAGCGACCTCATGATTGTCGCTGTGGGTATGTGTGTGTGTGTGTGTGTGTGTGTTTGTGCCTGCAGGTTTGTGTGTGTGTGTATGTGCAGTACAGTGTTTATTCTTTCTGTTCATCTCGCAGTCTTTACATCCATGTCATTTCTCTCATGCAGTTCCATTGATTGTCCCCCCCACTTCTCTGCCTGGCAGTGATTGGACACTTTTCTCCTCTTGTGTGATCTCCCCACTGTTCTCAGCAGCAGCGGAAAGACACACTAACGTATTTTTCTGAGCCGCTGCCAAATTCATCCTCAATTTGTCGGCATTCGGATTTATAGTTTATAGTTTTTTTTATAGCTGTTATCTCGTAATGTTGCCATGGGATGTGCGATAACGGAGCGTTCTTATTGTAGCAGCTTTTAAATTGGACTCATTTAGTTTGGACCCAGGTGGCTTCCTAAAATGAGGGACGTGAGCATGCAAAGTCTGTTAGGCAGATGACAATATGACCGCTTAGAGATAACGACTGAACACGGAACAAACACTGAAGGTCTGAGAGTGTGTGTCGGTGGGGTTTTTCAGCAAACAAATGAGAGCCAAGTGAGCACATTTGGCAAAGGAAAACTGAGAAAGAGGGCAGGAGTTCCAGGAAGAGCAGAGAATGAGTCAAACAGAGAGAAACTGAGGCTACTGGTTCTTCTGTTGCTGCTACGTCCTGTATCTAGGGGTATCAGGACATAGACATAAAACCAGGGGTAATTGGTATTTGAAAGGGTATTTATTTGGAAATACGGCAAAATGAACTTTAACAGAAAAAGATGGGCCGATGGGTGCTAAGGAAAGCAAAAACAAAATATAACAAAAAGAGATCTTCAGAAGAGAATACTGCAAAAACACTAAACACAATACTCACAGCACCCCTGTTCCTAATGTGACTATTTACAACTATATGTTAAATGCTAGAGCAGGTTCGTCAGTTATTAGCTTAGTCCTGGCCCGCTTCTTCACACAATTCACAATTCACAATTCACTTGGTAAGACACAATCTGGTCTGGCAGCTGCCCTGGGCTGCAGACAATCAGCCTATTTGTAGAGACAATGGTGGCTTGCCGCACCAATCAGCCTCCTCCTCCAGGAACTGGGCGGGACTTCTAGTCTTCATCCAATCCAGGGGATGGGATGGCACAGCCTGCTTTGCATCTCACAAAACACACTCTTAAACACATACACACCTGAATTAAACACACACACACACCTCAGAGGTTGCCGACGGCAACCGTAACACCATAGACTGGAGTAATGGACTTGGCAACAGTGACGTCACCCATGTGGCTGTTTTGAAGCCAACAGTTTTGGCCGTCACCATGTTGGTATTTTGGAGCCAGAAGTGACCATATTCAGGCTCTTCTCATGAACCATTTGTACACATAGCTACGGAAAGTAAAGTGCTGTAATTCGTATGTATTCCACTAGTGCTGGGCGGAATACCGGTTTGTACCGTATACCGGTATTAATTTCCCGTATGATATGAATTTTTCATATACCGTAATTGCCGCAGAGAGCGCTACGGCCGAATTAATCTGCGAGCGAATGAGAACGGGAGCCCTGTTAACTGCGTACCCTTCTCACTCATGGTAGTAACTTTATTACACAACACTTAATAACCCACAACTAACTCTCTTTTACAGGATAAAACACCAATTTAAACAATTTCTAACACTAATAATTTTACATTTTCAAATTTACACCGCCGAACGGCATGCTGGGTAACATTACAGCTGCTCGCTAGCTAGGTAGCGTTCTCTTAATACATCCATGATAACAGTCCGTTAAGCTGGGAGAGGCTCCGGTCGCTACTGCACATTCAAGAACAGAGATGAAAGTTAGAGGATGAAGAAAGATACCGGAGATATCCGGAGATACACCAGAACAACGTATGTACGCTCAAGAGAGGAGCCGAGCCGTCTGTCGTTCCCAAGTTTTTTGTTTCTAAAAAATCTGACATAATTTAGCCACTGTGGTTGCGCTAACGTTACTCGGCCGTGCTAACGTCACTCGGCCGTGCTAACGTCACTCGGCCGTGCTAACGTCACTCTGCCGTGCTAACGTCACTCGGCCGTGCTAACGTCACTCTGCCGTGCTAACGTCACTCGGCCGTGCTAACGTCACTCGGCCGTGCTAACGTCACTCTGCCGTGCTAACGTCACTCGGCCGTGCTAACGTCACTCTGCCGTGCTAACGTCACTCTGCCGTGCTAACGTCACTCTGCCGTGCTAACGTCACTCGGCCGTGCTAACCCCACCCACCTATCTACAGCTAGAGGAGACCCCACCTATCTACAGCTAGAGGAGACCCCACCTATCTACAGCTAGAGGAGACCCCACCTATCTACAGCTAGAGGAGACCCCACCTATCTACAGCTAGAGGAGACCCCACCTATCTACAGCTAGAGGAGACCCCCACCTATCTACAGCTAGAGGAGACCTCACCTATCTACAGCTAGAGGAGACCCCACCTATCTACAGCTAGAGGAGACCCCACCTATCTACAGCTAGAGGAGACCCCACCTATCTACAGCTAGAGGAGACCCCACCTATCTACAGCTAGAGGAGACCCCACCTATCTACAGCTAGGGGAGACCCCACCTATCTACAGCTAGAGGAGACCCCACCTATCTACATCTAGAGGAGACCCCACCTATCTACAGCTAGAGGAGACCCCACCTATCTACAGATAGAGGAGACCCCACCTATCTACAGCTAGAGGAGACCCCACCTACCTACAGCTAGAGGAGACCCCACCTATCTACAGATAGAGGAGACCCCACCTATCTACAGCTAGAGGAGACCCCACCTATCTACAGCTAGAGGAGACCCCACCTATCTACAGCTAGAGGAGACCCCACCTATCTACAGCTAGAGGAGACCCCACCTATCTACAGCTAGAGGAGACCCCACCTATCTACAGATAGAGGAGACCCCACCTATCTACAGCTAGAGGAGACCGTGATAAGCCCTATTTCAACAAATGGTGGCGTGTCCCTTTAACTCCTGCTTTAACAGGGAATACAGGGAAGACATTTAACTTTGACTCATCTGGAAGAGAACGCGTGTGTGAACCATCCTGCTCATTGATCTTTTCCCAGAGTTAAGGCCAACCACACACACACACACACACACACACACACACACACACACACACACACACACACACACAGTAGCAGGAACGTATATAACATGAATTATTAATATAGCCTATATGTGGTAAAAGTGGGTCACACAGATGTGCACCCCCCCCCCCCCCCCATTGATATTAAAACATCTCCCCAAAGGCCTGCAGTTGAAAAAGAGCCAGTCGGCTAACGCTGGCACATTTTCAGAAATGTTGATGAATGTGTGCTTTCCTTATGAATAAATGAAGGACATGAAGTGTACTCACTGCTATCTGCACGCTTCCTTCAACAGCACAGTGACGGTCAGTCGGCACAGATTATAAGACAATAATAAACTCTATGTAGGAATGCACCATTTTGAATCTACATTTCCTGGTTCAAGGTATATTTATTATCCCCGGAGGGCAATTTGGTTTACAGCCAGCAGTCATACATCAACAACAAATACAACCAATTACAGTTTTTCTGAATTGCTAAGACACATTTCTTGAAACCTGCTCTCCTTTTCTCTAAACTGTGAACACATAACCCAATTTTCAAGCTACATTCACAAAACATCTGACTCCTCTTGCAAAACCAAACATTTGACCTAAAACCATTTCAACCTTAATCAAAATCACTCACTACCGTCAAAACCCACACAAAACCAGCTAATGTGCAAACACAACTTAGCAACCATTACACACTACATAAATAAATGCAAAACACTGTGGGATAGCGGGAATAATTTTATTCTTGCACTCAGATTTAAACAAAAAGAAATACAATAAAGCATTTACAAAAAATGCAGCAGAAGAGAGAAACAAAAGTTATGAAAAGAAAAAAAAAATAAGACGTTTACAGCATTTATTCTGCCTCAGGATCACGCCTCTCTGCTGGGTGAGGCCACAGGACTTCATCCACGTCACATGCTATGTTCTCCCTTGCAAGGCATGCCGAATCCAGCCCTGGCAAGATTCCTCGCTGATGTCGCCACATGCTCCAGTCATTGCTTGAATTGGGTTCTCCTGTGTGTAAGGGTTATGGTCATACACTTTCCACCTCCGTGCCGAGAAAAACTCCGCCATAGGGTTTAAGAAGGGAGAGTATGGTGGAAGAAAGACATTAATAAAATGCTGCTCATTTTGACAGCAGTCGCGTATTCTCGGACCACGGTGAAAGCTCACATTGTCCCAAATGACAACATACATGGGACGCTCCGCCTGCTCGCGCTCCCTCTGCTCGAGCAGAGCACCCCGTAGACCATCCAGGAATGTTAGTAGCAGTTCGGTGTTGTATGACCCAACAGTAACATGACTGTTGAGAACCCCATAGCTGCTGATGGCAGCACAGATGGTTACATTTCCACCACGCTGGCCAGGCAGTTCAATAATGGCACGTTGACCCATCACGTTGCGACCTCTTCTTCTCCTTTTGGCTAGATTGAATCCAGCTTCATCCATGAAAATGTATTCATGAGGCATAGCCATTGAGTCAAGCTCAAAGATTCTCTGTACACAGTGAAAACTACATTTAGTTCCATAAATTACACAGTAAGATGTATACATGTGCTGCTTCCCAAACTACACAGTACTTTCTAGTACTGAGTTTACTTACTTGCACATATTGACATCGTAGCTCTTTGACTCTCTCACTGTTTCGCTCAAATGGTACCCGATGAACTTGTTTCATCCTTATCTTGTTGCGTTGCAGGAGACGATCAATTGTTGACAGACTCACACTATTTATTCCCTCGAAATCTACGTTGTCTTCTACAATCCGCTGCTGTATTTCATGCAGTTGAATTGCATTGTTCTGACGGACCATATCCACAATAAGTGTCTCCTGGTGTTGTGTCCTTCCACCCTCATGAGGCCGTCTTTCAATTCTGTAAAAAGAACCCCATTTAGTTAGAAGTATACACATACACATACATTTTATTCAGTAAATGTTTTATTTACCATGGAAAAGTTATGTCTCATTGTCCTCTTTCTGAGACAAGTATACTTTACCTGTTTTTTTCTCTGAAGGTCCGGATTATAGAAGCCACTGAGAACCTGCTTAGGTTTGGTTGCACACGTTGCCCTGCCTCCCTCATAGTCATGCCATGCACCAGACATGATCTATGACAGTTGCACGAATGTCATTTGAAATTATTGATCTGCTTGGTCTTTGTCCTCGCCCACCACCTCTGACACAGACTCCTCTTCCTCTTCCTCTTCTTCCACCTCTTCCACCTCTTCCTCTGTTCTGCTCCATTGTTGGATCAACTCATTTCATTTGCATTTGACTAGGCTTAAATACTGTTTCCTAATTGTGTGCACTGATTGGACACATGTGTTTTCAATTTTGAGTGGTAGTGTGTAAAGGATGAGAACAGTGTGTTAGTTGTGTTTAACTTCTGTAGCCTGTGTGCACCATTCTGGGTACAAGTGTATGACACTGCAAAGTTGTGTTCTGTGTTTGAGAATGTGTTTAGAGTTTTGGTAAATGGGCGATTCAGATTCGCAAATTGTGTCCTAAACAGATGAATAGTGTTTACGATTTTGACAACAGTGTGATTGATTTGTTAAAAGAGTTTTGGCAGTTGCCAGTTTAGTTTTTACAATGGGATTTAGTGTTTTAGCAATTCAGAAAAACTGTAATAAACAGCACAACTAACTAACATTTTTTAAGAAAGTCATTCAAAAATGGGTTAGTAATGACGATTATAAACAGGAAAGACTGGAGAGACTAATAACTGCAGTTCTAAAAAAACGTCTTGTCTTTTTATTGCACTAATCAGGAGTAACGCTCCTAAGTTTGTTGTATTCTGTACAATAACAACAAACTCTTTCTGATTGGTGGGATTGCTGTGGACCAATTACACACGGAGACACACTGGTAAGAGCCAATGAGGTTTAACCATGTATCAGCTCATTTAAATATCTCACGTCACTGTATCGTGTCAACAGTTAACTTCATTTAATATTATATGAGGAGTTTTCTTTTGCGGGGTGCCAATGTTCCACCAGAACCAGTTCCTTCCTGAGATTATTTAGCAGAGACACCGTCGCTGCGTCCGGAGCTTAGCGCCGCACACGATGACTGTGATTGGTTTAAAGAAATGCAAACAACCCAGAGTTTTTCCTCCTGTCCCAGCATGTATGTGTGCAACGCATTCTCATGGACGGGGTCGTGCGATATTGTATACACATTTATGCACACCAATTCGTATGATATCCTAGGAAACTAGGCCACCGCCAGCTGGTCATGTGACGCCGGCTACAGAGCTCCGTTGTATCGGTGGCATTTGCTAGTTGAGTTTAGCCACCAAAAGGCGACTAGCCGAGAAAAAGTGAGCGCCATGTGGTGACGACAGTTTAGTTTAGGCACCAAAACGGATTCGGTCGGGTCATAATTTCTATCATTGTTTTTTTATTTTTTGTTTTAGAAGTATGTTTATTGATTTTCAAGAAAAATAATAAAGAAAGAAGATAAAAAAAGAACACCTAACAAAGAGCACATAACATACAGAACATACAGCACATCTTGGATTACAACAATATCCCATGGTCATAGTTAGGGGTACTATAAACAAACACATCTAAAAGTAGTAAAGATAAATGAATTTGACATATACAAAACTACTTCCATGTGCGCCCTCCTTTAGAAGAAGTCTCCCGGCTAATCCTGCCTTGTAACTGACCAAAGTTGGAGAAACAACCTTTCTTTTACTGTCTGTGGAGCTAACTGACATGATCTACCATCTGAGCTACTGAGCATGTGCAGAGTGGAATCAAAGATAGTACAGAAGGAAAGATGATTCACTCTGTAGCTAAAACAGAGACCTGAACACAAGGTGAAAAGAGGAGCTGCAGCAGTGAGAGAGAGAGATGTGCTGTACAACAAAAATATATTAACCCATGTAAACATATTCTGGTACATCCTTAAAATACAATTATGAACCTGAAAATGAGCAGAATATGAGATCTTTAAGGTAATTCAGTATCGGGTCCCATGTTTTATCAAACGTGTCTCCTCTATCTTCATTATAGAATCTCAATCTTTCCAGATGTAAAGTATTTGACAATTCTCCCAGCCACGAATTATATGAAGGCACAAAATCCATTTTCCATATATACGTAAAATCAACTTTTTTGCAATCACCATCCCAAATTGAATGGTTCTTCTTTCAAATTTATTGACGGAGGAAAGGACACTTGTGGCCCCCAGGATCGCTACCAAGGGGCAATTTCTATCATTGTACACGGCCTCTGGCCGGGCTCGGGCTCAGGCTTGCGCTCCGGTTTGCGCTCCGGTTTGCGCTCCGGTTTGCGCGGTAAATGAGCGGTCAGGTGATGCGTTACGATTAGCGCGAAAATGGATGCTGAGGAGGTGAAACGGAGGCTGGCCTCTGGCGATTACGTTTGGTTACGTCCGGCAAAGAACGCAAAGTCTGAGGTGTGGAAAACTTTCGACCACACTGTAAAATTTTTCACTGTAAATTCACAGCAAATTGCTGGCTACTAGTTGCATTACTTTCACAGTAATTTCACAGTAATTTACCAGTACTATTTCACAGTAAATTACAATAAATCTACAGCTATATACTGTAACTTCACAGCAGCCAGGTGCACATATTTACTGTGACAAAGCAGTATTTAGCTGTGAAATTACATTATCTTGCTGTATATAATCACAACAACATCCTGTATGTTTTCATTTTTACTGTAAAAGTAATGCAACTCGGTATAGCCAGCAATTTGCTGTGCATGTGCATAATGAGAATAATGAGCCAGTGGGTTATCTGCAATGCAAAAGATGCAACATTCTGTAAAAGTACAACAGAAAGAAAAGAGCTGTGTGTGTGCGTGCGCACCTTTGGATAATGTCGGGCTGCTAACGGGAATTCTGTCGGGCTCGGGCGTTGTCGGGCCGAACTTTTAAGGCCCGATTCCATCTCTATCCCGAGGAACGAGCACGCGTTTCCTTGGTGGGTCATGTGTTTGACCCACCATCCACCGACCTCCTCACTACAGCAGCAGCAGTGGTGGAATGTAATTAAGTACATTTACTCAAGTACTGTACTAAGGTACATATTTAAGTCTTTTCTTTTCATGCCACTTTCTACTTCTACTCCGCTACATTTCAGAGAGAAATATTGTACTTTTTACTCCACTACATTCATCTGTTACAGCTTTAGTTACTAGTTACTTTAGTTACTTCACTACATTCATCTGTTACAGCTTTAGTTACTAGTTACTTTACACGTTAAGATTCCTGCACACACAACACACGTAGTTTATAAAATCTGATGTTTTATTTTAAAGTAAACTAGCCGACAATATAACGACTACAAGTCCAGCTGAGATGATCAGACCTTTAAACACACAGCTGGTTGATCCTTCACACACACTACAATGGGAGGAGACTTCTTTACTTTTAATACTTTAACTACATTTTCCTGACGATACTTACAGACTTTTACTTAATTGACATTTTCAATGCAGGACTTTTACTTGTGGCAGAGTATTTGTACAGTGTGGTATTAGTACTTTTACTTAAGTAAAGGATCGGAATACTTCTATGGGCTGAAATATGTGCCACCAGAAACTGAATTTGAATCATTTATATTTGAATTTGAGTTGCTAAACTTGAATAATTGCATTGAAAAACTGAATCTGAATTGTATAATTTGAAATTGAATTCATTCGTTTGGAACTGAAGTCCAATAAAATGTGATCCTCATTGAAAATTCAACTCTCTATATATATCTTCACATTCAGTTCTCAAAATTCAATTTGAAGTTACTGAGACTGACATCCGGGTAGTGGGAGGATGAAGGAAGAGCAATTTTTTCAATGCAATGATTCAAATTAAACAATAAAATTTCAAATTATGTGATTGAAATTCAGTTTTTCAATGCAATTATTCAAGTTTAGCAATTCAAATTCAAATATAAATGTTTCAAATTCAGTTTCTGGTGGCACATATTTCAGCCCATATACTTCTGCCACCACTGAGCAGCAGTCATTGTGGTCCGTACAGCGAAAAATACGTTGAATGCTTACGAATTCCAGTGCGTTATACTTTTCTTAGCTGTATGTACGAACGGTTCATGAGAACAGCCTGATCTGTGGTGTTAGGCAGACCTTACTCCACAGCGCCGTGGAAACACAGTTGGCAATGTAAGAATTTAGTAAATCAGACCCCACAAGAGCTGAGAGTGCTGAAAGTGTCCAGATAATGAGCGGAGGGTCCTTAAAGAAGCCCATTAGCCCTAATAAGATGCAGTTTCTAGCAACCCAAGGGAGAGGCTGGAGGTGCTTATACACTACTCAGCACACATGCTCACTCACCCATCTTTCCTCTCGCCATCCATTTTCACTCCTACTCATTTGTACAGAACAACACACGTAAATGCACACACAAGTACACACGGTCTCTTGTTATCCCCAGTTTTCTGCCTCTGGGTGATGGTTGTTTGGTCCCTGGTGCCCGCGTGGTTATCGATTAAGGGACGATGGCGGCTCCAGTTTGATCTCTCAGCCAGAAGGACTCATTACTCCACCGCTGCTCTTATTCAAGCTAATGTGAGGAGAGTCGAGGGTCTTTGTTGTGTGCCTTTTCTGGACCATTTCAAAGAGGAAAACACAATCACAATAATCAAAGCAAGTCGAGGAAAGAAAATCCTTAATTAAATAGAAACTACAGCAAAACCTGTCAGACAAATGAAGATGAAAGGAGAGAAGGGACAAAACTAATTCTCAGTCAGTCCACCTCACAGCTCTCCCCTGATTTCAGATGATGTTTAAATATTATATTATTTTATATTATATTTATTATATTGTATTAATATTATATTTATTATATTATATTAATATTATATTTATTATATTTATTATATTTATTATATTTATTATATTTATTATATTATATTAATATTATATTAATATTGTATTATTGTATTGTATTATATTATATTATATTATATTATATTATATTATATTATATTATATTATATTATATTATATTATATTATATTATATTATAATATATTATATTATATTATATTATATTATATGTATTATATTATATTTATTATATTATATTTATTATATTATATTATATTATATTTATTATATTATATTATATTTATTATATTATATTATATTATATTATATTATATTATATTATATTATATTTATTATATTATATTATATTATATTATATTATATTATATTATATTATATTATATTATATTCATTATATTATATTATATTATATTATATTATATTATATTATATTATATTATATTATATTCATTATATTATATTATATTATATTATATTATATTATATTATATTATATTATATTATATTTATTATATTATATATTATTATATTATATTTATTATATGATATTATATTATATTATATTATATTATATTATATTATATTATATTATATTATATTATATTATATTATATTATATTATATTATATTATATTAATATTGTATTATATTATTTAAATGCTTCTTTGGTCCCTTTTCCCTGCGTGTTTTTAATGTTACTGACAGCTCACATCCACGCATGTAACTGATCACTTTTAGATTGTTTATATCCGTACAATAACAAGCGTACTGCAATATGTGTAGCAGAATTCCCCCTGAGTCCTCCAGGGATCCGTACCGTACGGATACATACAGATATTTGGTGTGTTGTGATACGTCTCGTGTCCTCTGGTATGTTGCGTTCATGGTTTTTGTTTTGCCCTCTACCGCAAATCAAATAAAGGGACAATAAAAGGTCTGAACGGAAGGAGTCCGTCCACACTAAGCAAGCTCAATTTGAAAATGCATCCTTTTTTTTTTTATCACCGTTTTGGCCTTTCTTCCAAACCAAGGCTGGCATTTTGTTTACCAGAAAGCACTTTCAGCTGACAAAACTCTGGGGTGGATAAATCTGAAAACTGGGAGCTTTTGGATAACAGTGTTGTTTCCCTCCTCAGATACCATCTGGTAGACGACTTTTTGATGCCTCTAACGCTCTCTCTGAGGGGCGAAAATACATTTAGCCGTTTTCTTGTATTTTATCATTTCAGTGAGGATGGAGGTCTTTGTGAAAATGGCACTAGTGATGGATCAGAGAATGTAAGCGAGCGAGAGGATTTTGGATGGAGCGCCAAGCTGATTTAAAAAAAAAAGTTGGAGTGCACCATATCTCCTGCTCCATCTCGCTCGTGGATGTATAATAAAACCTGGATGCAGCGTTCGAGTCGGAGCCTCGTTCATTCCTATCAGAGTTGCTCAGTGGCGCATGAAGTTTAAATCCTGCGTCTAAAATGACCCAGATGTTTGCCCCTGCTTCCGCCCATAGAGCAGGCACAGTAGAGACATCCGCCAGCCGAGCAGGCTGTTTCCTGTCTATCCATCCAACCATCGTCGTCCGCTTATCCGGGGTCGGGTCGCGGGGGGAGCAGCTCCAGCAGGGGACCCCAAACTTCCCTTTCCCGAGCCACATTAACCAGCTCTGACTGGGGGATCCCGAGGCGTTCCCAGGCCAGGTTGGAGATGTAATCCCTCCACCTAGTCCTGGGTCTTCCCCGAGGCCTCCTCCCAGCTGGACGTGCCTGGAACACCATAGGGGTGTCCCTAGGTGGTCCCTAGGGAGGCGCTCGGGGGGCATCCTTACCAGATGCCCAAAACCACCTCAACTGGCTCCTTTCGACTCAAAGGGGCAGCGGCTCTACTCCGAGTCACGGATGACTGAGCTTCTCACCCTGTCTCTGAGGGAGACGCCAGCCATTTCGCCGCCCTTTACCCTGGAACTCGTTTTTTCAGTCGTGACCCAGCCTTCGTGACCATAGGTGAGGGTAGATCGAGAGCTTTGCCTTCTGGCTCAGCTCTCTTTTCGTCACAACGGTGCGATAAACTGAATGTAATACCGCCCCCGCTGCGCCGATTCTCCGGACAATCTCCCGCTCCATTGTTCCCTCACTCGCTAACAAGACCCCAAGGTACTTAAACTCCTTCACTTGGGGTAAGGACTCATTCCCTACACTCCATTGGTTTCCTGCTGAGAACCATGGCCTCAGATTTAGAGGTGCTGATCCTCATTCCAGCCGCATATTTCCAGTTTAACGTTTCGTTAACTTGAATGAGGATTAAATGATTTTATCGTGCGGCTCTTCTAGATATTCCAAATCTTATCGGACCGACTGGATCAATTTCTGATAGTAAAACGAGTCATTTCGTGAGGGTTGCGACGCTCAAAAAATGCATCCACTGATTTACAGGCGTGTCTTTCGCCATCTAAGTCTTTGGGAGAAAGTCTTTTTGGGCCAGAGGGCATCACTTCACACATACGGACGTTTGTAATCCCACTGTTTGGCCATTATGTTCAATTGGCTTCAAAGCCCGGCGCACTTTCTGGGGGCCTCTTCCCGCGCCACTTTCACTCGGCTACCACTCACACCACGAGTTCAAAGCATGCCCGAGTCCGACCCAGAATGCATCTGTGTATGGCGCACCCACACTATTTTCTGTCAAAAAATCAGCTGTTGCTGCCAGCTCGATAACGGAGTTCATTAAATAAAGTCATACAGGTATATTATTCCGTCCTGCAAGGCTGGAGATCAAGCTAAAATTAAAACTCAACTTTTTCTTTTTATTTTAGAGCGAGTGGTGTGCAATTTGAGTGAAGTGGCTTTAGAAGCGGAGGGAAAGGACATTTCACATTTCACATGTAAATAGTCTAAGATACAACACAAACTAAACCAATTCTCATTAATTGTCTTTACATTGATTTAAACAAATACCTTTAAAAGATGTAGTAGTTTACACACACCGTCCTTCTGCCCCAGAACGTTTCCATTTAACAGAGCGACAGTAATAACCTAATATACCATCATTACTGAGATTAAACTACATTCTCTGTTATATTTGCACTTAATAACGCATTCAGTAAACAGAAACATAACTCTTAATGCACAATATTAGCTCACACAAAATAGCACCGTCGTTAATTAGCCTACTGTTGCTAACGTACATTCATAAATCCTACATAACATCGTCCCGTACCCGCAGGACATCTGACTTACTTACTGATGCACGCACACAGTAGTGTCCACAAACTTGTGAGAGGATAAAGGAAAGCGCGAAACGTTCCACGTTAACGCCTGTTTTACAGTTCTGTGGAGGCTCCACGCAGAGCTTTCACCGTAGCATGTACGTAAGCGGCCTGATGTTTATACTCGTGCGCTGGTGTGTGCGTGGAGCCGGCATGTGTGTGTGTGTGTGTGGGGAGTGGGTGATAGAGCGAGGAGGAAGTGAAAGAGTGATGGCGATTAGCTCCGGAGCGAGTAGAGACTCTAGAGTCTTAGGGCCAGATGTACTAACGCTTTTGCGCCCACTTCAGGCGTATTTGTTTCGCAACGTGCGCGTAAAAGCATGGCGAGGTATGTACAAACAGGCCGCACTGAGGTAAAAGCGCAGACTGCCTGTTGCGGGAACTGAACGTGGCAAATTGCGCTTTTCCGTGTCATGCATATGCATTCATGGGAGGGTCAAGGGGAAAGTGGGAGTTTCCCATAAAGAGATGGGAGGTAAAGCGTAAAGTGCGCCTAATTATGTATTCCGCAGTATGTACAAAAACCGCCCATGAAAGCGCGCCTCTATTTTGCGGTGAAAATTCTCCGCCTCTTAAAAGCAGGTGTAAACCTGGAAGCGGGTTTCCTCACATATGCCTCCTGGTGAAATGGCAGCAGTAATCCGAGCAAGACGAAGACATCGGCCAAGGAGACGAGCTGAAAGGAGTTTTGCCACAAGGATCACAGATTAAGCAGCCATGCAAGATTACAGTTACTGGAAGAAATCAAAGATGACATCGAATCTCCGACTCAGAGTTCACGTTCCAGCAGTTGTTAAACTCCCCGCTACATTACAAATATCGGCATCAGGATAATTTCAAACAGTCATAGCATCAGCAGCGGGAATATCGCAGTCTGCACTCAGCCGTATCATAGCACCAGTACTTACAGTTTACGGTATAGTGGGCGGAGAAAGGCGCTGATTACCCGATGAACTGCAGGTTTGGAAAATACGACGTAAACTGAAGTATCACAGCGTGCGCTTTCTGCGGGTTGGCCATGGCGCTGATAACGCTACATTCGCAAATGTACGTACATCTGGCCCATAGTGAGAGAAACAAAATGTCTCCTCTGTTCTTTCTGACCACGGTGAGAAACCTGGAGCAGGATAAGTTACCCCTCTCCTTGATTTGATGTTGTTTATGGTGAAGGACAGTTTAATTTCCCGTCCAGCGCCCGCGACTAGGATTAGCTACCATTAGCAACCATGATGGCCGTCTATCGGCACAACCCTAGTCATTACTCTTGTTTAAAGGTATAGTGGAGGATTTTCTTTTTCCGGGTGGGTCATCAAGACTATTGGTCCTCCTAGTTGTCAATCATTCTGCAGATATGTTTACATAAGGCCGTCGTACGTGCTCGTCCCGAGGTAGTTTTCGCTTTCTGCGGCTTCTAGCCCGACCGCCTTCTCCTCGCTCTCGGCTGGTGCTGGCTCTTCCGCCCCCGCCCAGACCTCGTCTCCCTCGGCCTCTAGGCGCACCACCTAGGGGGGGTGGTGCTGGATCTTGGTCGGGATGAACAGGGCTCGTAGTCAATATCAGATCCTACAAGACTCTCTTCTTGAAAGCTCTAAACGCACCAGCAATAAAACAACAACAACAACTCTGCTGCTAGGCGATAGCTTGTTTGTTGGCCTGTAGCGTGCTAACGTTAGCTATAGAGATGCTTGTCCTAAATAGATTTCCACTTACCGGTGGCGAGTCTGACATAGTGGAAAAAGTGCAAATCTTTTCGAAACTTGTAAACAGAGCGTGCACGAGGAGAACTAGGCTCGTGCACGCTCTCTCGTGCACACATTTAACAGGCGTTCCCTCTCGGGAGCAGGTAGTGTTGTGCATGTGCATTTTTTTCAAAAAGTAGAGAGGGCGGTTCTTTTCTAAAATCCTCCATTATACCTTTTAAGTAACATTTGCTAAAAAAAAACTACAGTGCCCAGATGTTTCAGGAAATACGTTTCATTGATCTCCATTTTTCTCTTTGCAAAATGAACCAAAAATACTGACAACAAGGAAGATCTTGGGCAGATAATGAGAATTAATATATGAAACAAAATTTAAATCACAACCTCTAAAAAAAAAAAACTCAAGTTACTATGCTTGATAACAAGATATGTATCAATGGAGATCTACAAAGTAAACCATAAAGTGCTTCTTTGGAAGGATAGGACACACCAGACTCTATGGAAATGCAATGACTCTTCCAGCCCATAAATAATTCATACACAGCTACTGATTGTTTACAGTGTGACAGACAGATTGGAGATGACACTTTTGGATGAATGTGGTAATCATGTAGACGACAACATGTTTTTCCTCAAGTGTTTCAATCGCAGTGGCAAAGAAAAAGATAATTTTCTATTAAACGAAATCTGTGACGGTCTTTGAGGCAGAAATGTGGAACTTTGTCTAACGCACAATATTCAATCATTTCATCCAATATGAGCGATTGGCTGATTCCCCCCCCCCCCCCCCCCCCATGAAACAAATTATAAATGTTATCAGTGATTCCTCTGCAGTTGTAATTTCTGTTTTCATTGGCAGTAAATTCACTCTTTTCGTCTCAACGCTTTCTGCCGCATCCTCGAATATAACTGGGGCGGCTGTTATACAGATTTGCAGATGAGGCTTGATGATTGCTTTCATTTAAGGAACTACTTTCCTTTCTGAAGTCTTGAAGTCACAGAATAGATTGCACCTCGTCTCCCATCAAGAAGCAGAAGAAAAGCAATTTCACACCGAAAGGGTAGACGGGGAGTGGGGAAAAAGGGTCTGGGAGGGAACAACAGAAGACACTGAGTTTATTAGGTGATGCCCTGCTAATACAACACACACAAAAAGCACATTTTCAAGACAAACACCTCTGCAGACCTCGACTTGGATATCCCAGAAGCCTTTTACGGTTGCAGAGGGATGAGCTGTGACATTTGTGTAATGGAGACCAAGTGTGGGTTTTGTGACCGATGCCATTGTGGAGCGCGATCCGAGACGCAGATGTGTGTCTTATCTGCGGTGAGATGTGGCCGAATGGAGGCTCTGAGGAGCGCTCAAGCTCACACACAAAAGGAGAAAGCTTTTTATCACGTCGATCGTTATTGAAGCCTCTTTTTTCATTTGTTTGCTGTGCGCCTGAGCGTCGTTAAAGGGGAGGGGGAAGAGGCCACAGTGGGCTATTGTCTGAGGCTCGAGGTGCCAATAACAATTATTGTGTATGTGTTATGACTGCTTTTCACAGAAAGGTTAAAGAAGAGCTTCGTGATTGGAGGGACAATGGCTCAAGAATCTCATTAAGTTGCGGTCTCCAAAGCCAGGAAGCCCGTCAGTAAACATCCTACTGAGGCCACGTCCACGCCAAGAAGGCTGAAGTAGAAATGTTTCCCCTCGCTTTTGATCCTCCATTAGGGGTGGAACGGTACACGTATTCGTACTGAACCTAAACGGTACGGGCGTCTCGGTTCGGTACATGAATTTACACAGAGAATACACGGTATAAAAATACATAAATTAATTAATATAATGCGGAACTACTGTTAGATACGTGCTTCTTTAGTTCTTTAGGGACACAGACACCTAATCTGTAGCCCCCCCCCCCCCCCAGCTCTGAACCTCCCGAGCTCCGCCTACATGTCGAGTCGGTCCAGTGAGTCCACACGAAGCAAACTAGTCCCTTCCATATACAACCAAACACGGACGTAGCTGGATCCCTTCTCGCCTCGACCACAAATGGCCTCCAGGCCCGTTTGCTTCACTGTTAGCTCCGCCGTTAGCTAGTTGTTAGCTCTGCTGTTAGCTCCGCCGTTAGCTGTTAGCTCCACCGTTAGCTGTTAGCTGCGCTGTTAGCTGTTAGCTCCACCGTTAGCTGTTAGCTGCGCTGTTAGCTGCGCTATTAGCTGCGCTGTTAGCTAGTTGTTAGCTCTGCTGTTAGCTCCGCCGTTAGCTGTTAGCTCCACCGTTAGCTGCGCTGTTAGCTGTAGCGTGTGAAGCTAACACCACAACTTGTCACCTGCTCTGTGTATTCCGAAGCTGCTCTTTTAACGTCCTGCTCTGTGCATTCACATATGAGAGCAGCGCTTGTCTCCCATAATCACACTACCAGCTGATTGGCTTATTTTGTTTACAAGTTCCAGATGGAGTCTGGAGATGATGTGGGGTACTTCTTGTTTACTGTTTACATCTTACTTTATACACTTCAGGCTGTTGCAGCTAGTTCAGGGGAGAGACTGGAGGACTCTAGGTGGTACAGCCTGAGACTACTAGTTCAGGGGAGAGACTGGAGGACTCTAGGTGGTACAGCCTGAGACTACTAGCTCAGGGGAGAGACTGGATGACTCTAGGTGGTACAGCCTGAGACTACTAGCTCAGGGTAGAGACTGGATGACTCTAGGTGGTACAGCCTGAGACTACTAGCTCAGGGGAGAGACTGGATGACACTAGGTGGTCCAGCCTGAGACCACGAGTTCAGGGGAGAGACTGGATGACACTAGGTGATACAGCCTGAGACTACTAGCTCAGGGGAGAGACTGGATGACACTAGGTGGTACAGCCTGAGACTACTAGCTCAGGGGAGAGACTGGATGACACTAGGTGGTCCAGCCTGAGACCACGAGTTCAGGGGAGAGACTGGAGGACACTAGGTGGTACAGCCTGAGACTACTAGCTCAGGGGAGAGACTGGATGACACTAGGTGGTACAGCCTGAGACTACTAGCTCAGGGGAGAGACTGGAGGACACTAGGTGGTACAGCCTGAGACTACTAGCTCAGGGGAGAGACTGGATGACACTAGGTGGTCCAGCCTGAGACCACGAGTTCAGGGGAGAGACTGGATGACACTAGGTGATACAGCCTGAGACTACTACTACTACTAGATTAACGGGAACCTGTGGTTTTGGCGTTAAACTCTACAAGTGCTTGACAACCTCGCTGGTCCACAATCACACACACACACATTACATTACATTACATGTCATTTAGCTGACGCTTTTAAATAAAAAGCGACTTACAATTGCTATATATATATATATATATATATATATATATATGTCAGAGGTCGCACGCCTCTGGAGCAACTAGGGGTTAAGTGTCTTGCTCAGGGACACATTGGTTGATGGATCATGGTGGGAATCGAACCCTGGTCTCCCACACCAAAGGCATGTGTTCTAACCACTGAGCCATCACCACCCTCACACACACACACACACGCGCACACGCACACACGCGCACACACGCACACGCACACGCACACGCACACACACACACAGTCACAGTCACACACGGCCACAGCGCAGCAGGCAGAGAGGAGAGACTTGTTTAACTTAAGACATATACATTAGATTTAGTATGTAGTTCACACTTTTTTTGGCGTATTTCTTTTCTGATTTTAACGCTATAAAGACCGTTGCCGTGCTTGCGTCACTCCCTTCCCCCTCCTACCAGTCCCTGTGGCCACTTGGCCAGTGGGAACGCAAATGGAAAACATGGTTTTGGGGGAGAGTAGTTAGTAGAACTGCTTAGAAGTGTACTTTTCCTCTAACTACGTTCCAGTACTATTTAGTCAGAAAGCGGCTCATGTCCTTGACCTTCCACTTCCGTGATTGCCCCGGATGTCCGTCCCCGTCCTCTGTCTCTGTGTTGGCGTTCTAACCTCCGGCTGATTTGTGAGGACTCTGGTTAACTGCTCCTCAGATCTCTGCAGGGTAAATCCAGACAGCTAGCTAGACTATCTGTCCAATCTGAGTTTTCTGTTGCATGACTAAAACTACATTTGACCGTACACACGTTCCACCAAAACAAGTTCCTTCCTGAGGCTATTTAGCAGAGGCACCGTGGCTCCGTCCGGCGCTTAGCACCGCCCAAGACGATTGTGATTGGTTTAAAGAAATGTCAATAAACCACACAAAAAGCACATTTTTCTCCCATCCAGGAATGCTGTGTGGACTAGCCAGACCCTCCTCCGCAGCGCTGTGGAGGAGGGTCTGGCAATGCGAGACTAGGCCTGCCCTGAATGTTTACAACGTGTGGCCCCAGGGACGGCCGTTGGAGAGACACATTTCTGTGTATCTCTGTGTATTCTGTATTTGTCCCTATCAAATAAGAGAGCCCAAGGTGACTATTCAAGATATTAAATGTACGGTCGTTTGTGCAGGAGGTCGGGGTGGATGATTAGGTAGGTAGCTCACAATAAGAGCTAAAGAGAAATTCTCTCTTCCTCTCCCCTCTCATCTTGTATTCTCTCTCTGTCTCTCATTACTTCTTCATGGAAACATCTTTGCAAGGTTTGCCTTAAAAGACTTGTCAGTGCCACTGGCGATGCTTTAACTCCCTCCGTGAGCTCCACTTCATCACGGGAGGCTGTCCTCTCTTCACATCTCTCCGGGTGTTATGTGCAGCTGTGTATGAAATGCCATCTGTCATTGTATATCCATACACTGGATTCCCAGTCTGTTGTGCAACCAACACACACGTTGTAAAGCTCTGGACACACGGCTGCATCTCTTGTGGTCATGACCTCGTGCGTGCGGCTTGTGAACGCCTTCGAAAACACAAGCACAGTCTGACGGAGAATGAGTAATGAGAAGCCACCCAAGCTTTTAGTTAATTGATTGCCATTCATCTGCTTCTGAGGGAAATAAGTGTTAAGTTACTCGCCACGAGAGCGACAAGAAATTACAGAGAGAGAGAGAGAGTGAGAGTGACGGGGCAGATAAAAAGAGGAGAGAGGACGAGAAGGATTGGCCTATTACGCTCCATTTAGACTCTTTTCAATTTGAAGGAAGTCCGCTGTGTGTTGGCCTCTTTACACCGTCTCATCTACAGAGACATGAGCAATGTGTGAGGGAGGGAGGGATGACAACATTCATCTTGATGAGTCAGGGAGGCGAAGAGGAGAACTTGGCGAGGCGGAGGCCCATTTGGGTGGAGTCATGTCAGCGTGGTTAATATTAATATGATTATAAACACAGTGAAAGCAAGAAGAGAGTGGTATTTGTACAACGTGTAGTTTGGGGCTAAACAATGTGGCAAAATCGTAAACATCGATTTGTAGGCTTGCATGATATGAGGAAAATATGGGATAAGTTTAGTTCAGTCACTTTATTATCCCAGATGGAAAACTTGATCTACGAAACGACAACTATACAAAAACGTAGCGTCAAAGTACTGATTGTGAGTGTCCGGTTCATACAGTATACAGAATACAATTTTATACAATACCACAGCAGCAATCTCTAAAACAAATGCTAGATAACATGAGCAAATTAAGCGGAACAAAGGAGTTTTTACTCTACTTGTACAATTTATAGGGTAAACGCTGCATGCTCTGCAACCCTGACATTATTCTAGACAAATTCTAGACATTACCCGGAGGAGCTGGATGTGAGAACGCAAATGTCTGAATCAGTTGGTCCGGGCATTAAACGCTCTTTACCCGGCCAGCCCTCGACTACAAAGTCTGAGTAATGAGTCGGCGTGTTGATGACGTTTCTATCAGGAGGCTCGCACGAAAGAAGACAAACATCCTAGGAAATTATGACTGAAATGATGTATTTCATGCCTTGCACGAAGCGGCAAAAAGGAAATTAAACCGATGCCGTTTCAAATGTTCTGCAGCCGTAAACCACGGAAGGTCTTCCACGGGACTTCTCCTCAAAATAATGCAGTATTTATGATCTCCAGATAGGAACATCAGATGCTTTTCATTCTCACTTCCTCTCCGATCGACTGCATGCAATATAAAACAGGGTTTTAAAGGGAGCAAACATGGTGCTCATATTTAAAGTATTTCCGTTGAGATGTTATAAAACTTTCGAAACGCTGAGACCAGATTAAAAAGTGGAATGATTAGCGTCTCCGTGTATGTTCCTACAGTGCATTCAGTTACAACATTAAACACAGGGGGACAGATTTCGGGGACTGGAAGAGACAGAGGAGAGCATTAGAGTGGCAGACGGAGCGTGTTCGGCCCAGAGACCCTTTCTCCCGCTCAGCCAAATCCCTCTCTGTGCCTCGGAGGAGTCACGTGGATCATTCAGAGCCAGCTGAAACATTTCCAGGCCTCGACATTTGTCAAAAGAGAGAACAAGCTTAATTGGTGCATTTAATTAAACCTGTGAGACTGTATTTGTGTGTAATTGATATCCTCAAAGGGGGCCAATGGGTTACGTGATATATTATGAATATATTACAGAGTAGTCTCGCATCGCCAGCTCTATCTCCACAGCGCTGTGGAGGAAGGTCTGGCTGCACCACAGATGCATTCTGGGACAGGAGCAAAAAAAAAAAAACGAACGCTCTGGGTTGTTTGCATTTCTTTAAACCAATCACAGTCGTCTTGGGAGGCGCTAAGCTCCGGACGCAGCGACGGCGGCTCTGCTAAATAGCCTCAGGAAGGAACTTGTTTTGCCCAAAGAAAACGCCACATACAATATTAAATGAAGTACTGTTGACATAATACAGTAACGTGAGTTATTTAAATCAGCTGATACGTGGTTACACCTCATTGGCTCTTACCAGTGTGTCTCCGTGTGTAATTGGTCCACAACAATCCCACCAATCAGTCCCAAAACGTCCCAGTTAGAGAGGAAATGACCTCGAATGTTCTTTATAAAACGTCCCAGTTAGAGAGGAAATGACCTCGACATATTCTTTATAAAACGTCCCAGTTAGAGAGGAAATGACCTCGACGTATTCTTTATAAAACGTCCCAGTTAGAGAGGAAATGACCTCGACATATTCTTTATAAAACGTCCCAGTTAGACAGGAAATGACCTCGACGTATTCTTTATAAAACGTCCCAGTTAGAGAGGAAATGACCTCATCATATTCTTTATAAAACGTCCCAGTTAGAGAGGAAATGACCTCGACATATTCTTTATAAAACCTCCCAGTTAGAGAGGAAATGACCTCATCATATTCTTTATAAAACGTCCCAGTTAGAGAGGAAATGACCTCGACATATTCTTTATAAAACCTCCCAGTTAGACAGGAAATGACCTCAACATATTCTTTATAAATCTTTACATCATTCCCTGAAAGAACTGAGCAGGTCTGACTTGTTGCATCGTCCAAATGTTCTTCTAAACTTGATATTTTCAGCGTGTAGCTCGCTAGCTCGAAGGTTGTTTTTGAAAGGGTAGTTACCCTTTTTCAGAAGGGTAACTAATCATTAGTTACCCTTTTTGAAAAGGGTAGTTAAGCTTTTTGAAAAGGGTGATTAGTTACCCTTCTGAAAAAGCTTAACTACCCTTTTCAAAAACAGTACCTAATCATTAACTACCTATTTTTTTGTGTACCTTATTGTAAAGTGTTACCGGACATTGCGCCGGATGTCAGGCCATTATCCTGGTAATGTACTTCCGTTGATCCAGACTAATTACAGAGGAATAGATAATGTGACGAGGTGTCATGAATATTGACACTTCTGCATTGAAATCAAAGGACGTGATTCAGGTCTGCGACTCCACGTCGTCTAATACCACCAGTAGGCCTGTAACAATTAGTACATCATTGTCTAATTGTCAGTTATTTTACATAATAGATGTTTCTTTGTTTAACTGCGATTAATTGCTAACATTAGCCAAGGTCTCAAGGCGTATGGCGTTTGTTTAGATATGGCAAATTCTAATTATATGAGTAATTATTGGAAGATTATATATGTTGTATTATTCTTTTAATTGTTAGTTGTTGGCTGTTGACCCTAAACACGTTCAAAGAAACAAAAATAGCAAGGGGGGGGGGGGGGGGGGGGGGGGGTACAGTCAGAAAAAATGTCAGAAAAGAGACGTTGTTTACTTCATAGGCTTTTTGTTTGTGTTATTATTACATTATTTGGGTCACGTGACGGTGATATTTAACCGAAAGATGTATCCTCAGATCATTCAAAACTTTAATTTGTTGAATAAAAATAACTCATTAATAAATCTTTTTTTTAATTTGACTGAAAGAGACAATTATATTTCTTAATCGACAATTATCTCTGAGACAATTAATTGTGCAGCAAAATATGTAATTGTTCCAGCTCTACCTCGTTAATGTGAGTTGAACCTGTTTAAGATGGAGATAGAGAGGCTCAAACTGTGACCGTGTCAGAGCGCCTGAGGGGGCAGTGAGGCAGACGGATCGCTGCTCGCTGCTCATTCGACAGCACAGAATAGATTAGATAACGTGGCTCGGCTCAGGCTGTCACTCACTGCACCAGGTGTCTGTGTGTGTGTGTGTGTGTGTGTGTTTGTTTTTCTGAAAACTCTGCAGTCGATGGCTGCATGCCCATTTTATCAAGAGTGCAATGTGTCCAAAGGCTCTGTCCACAGACCTTGTTTGTCACAGCTCGTGTAACACCAAGGACACAGGAGACCCTCCCATCTGTTGCTCATGTCCTCCTCTTACTCTCCACCCATGAAGCCACCGCCAGTATAGTTCACCAGCGTGGTGCTAGAACGATTCACGGAAAAATAATCTACATCACAATAACGCTGCATATTCCCTGGTTTCAGTTTGATTCATGGCTTTTATTTGTTTTATATCATTGTCAGTTCCCTCCAGAAAAACCTGATTATGCGATCGCATAATTCAACGCATAATCAGCCTCATTTTATCAAATACGCCGCACTTTCGCCGCATAAATTGCCGATTTCCGCGCAAAATATGCGGGGCTTGCATGATTTCATAATCCCCGCATTTTCGTTGCAAAAAAGTCACATATATCTCAGCAGAAAGATGAAAAATGTTGCGTTTACTTCACACAAGAGCAGCCATTTCCCCCTGTTGCCATGGGAACGTTATGAAGTGACGTAATTTCGACTAGTGAGAACACGGTGTTTTTCATCAAACCGCAATTTTTGCAAGTTCCCGCAATTTTTGCAAGTTCCCGCAATTTCATCGCATAAAATTGCATAAATATCCCGCATATTCCATCGCATGTTTTAAGAAAACGTTCCGCATAATCAAGGATCTTTGCCCGCAACAATCACAAAAAAAACTCTGCGGTTTTTCTGGACGGACTGCATTGTACACTGAATATATTTCGTTTTTTGACTGTTGGTCTGATAAAACAAGACATTTGAAGATGTAATTTTGAGATTGCATTGAGAACGTTGTTTGTGGACCCAGAGTTTACTAAAAAAGAAAGGTTTTCAACAACTCACCGTAGCTCTTGTTGTTTTATCAGTCAAAACGAGTCGATTTCCGAATGCGACGTAACAGGGAGGAGAGTAAAGATGGAAAGCTCCTAAAGCTCAGTTCCATATACATGCACGGATGATTTTTTGTTTTGTCGTTAGTGAAATCAACATTGACCTTGTAGTTGATAAAGGAGCCTCATATAAGAACGATATTTCCTCCTATGGAGTCCGTTCATCCGCATTCGGAGATCGACTAGTTTTGACTGATAAAATGGCAACGACAACAAGAGCTGCGGTGAGTTGTTCAAAACTTTTCTTTTTAGTAAATCTGTGTACACACACAGAGTGTTCTCAATGCTGAGTTAATGTGTGACCCAAAAACAAGAACACGGTGAATCTTAAAAGTGGAGCTTCCGTCCTAAATATGCTTTTAAACTAAAGTTTGACCCACGTACATTCACAAAAACACCCTAGGATGCATTTTGGTGAGAGTTACGCTTTAAGGGCCACACTGGGCCAGACCTTTATAGTTTATTGACATGATTTTATTTCATCAAAAAAGTAAAATATCTTGTCGTCATTTCTGTTGCTTTTTGTCGCAACTATTTGACGTTTTTGTTGGGTTTTTTTGGACTTTTTCGTTGCTTTTTATGAAAATGGTTGCCTTTTCTAACATTTTCGTTTTCGCTTTTTTTTCCGACTTTTGTCGCATTTCTGTCATCATAAAGCCCTACAAAAGTCAGTAAGAAAAAAGTCATTATAGAATTTAATTTAGGCCTGCACGATTCGGGGAAAAATATGAATCCCGATTTTTTTAGGTTAGAATTGATATCACGATTCTCTGCCACGATTTTTTTTCTCACGAAGTGTAATGTTTGTTGATTTCTTAACACACTCTTTAACTGCTTGGCTTTCATGTCTTCAGCTGTCCTATCAAAATAAAGGCCGAAAATGCCCCGCCAAAATAAAATCTAAGTCATTTAAGAATTAAATCGGGAACAGGGTGAATGGAGATCGCGATTTTATAACCAGTCCCTCCAGAAAAACGCAGAGTTTTTTTCTGATTGTTGCGGGCAAAGATCCTTGATTATGCGGCACGTTTTCTTAAAAAATGTGATGGAATATGCGGGATGTTTATGCAATTTTATGCAATGAAATTGTGGGAACTTGCAAAAATTGCGGTTTGATGAAAAAGAGAATAAAAGTGATTCCCCCAACACCGTGTTCTCACTAGGAGTCACTTCATAACGTTCCCATGGCAACAGGGGAAAATAGCTGCTCTTGTGTGAAGTAAACGCAACATTTTTCAACTTTCTGCTGAGATATATTTGTGAATTTTTTGCAACGAAAATGCGGGGATTATGAAATCATGCAAGCCCCGCATATTTTGCGCGGAAATCTGCAATTTATGCGGCGAAAGTGAGGCGGATTTGAATTAATGCGGCCCCCGCATAAATATGCAGACTTTGGCTGATTATGCGTTGAATTCTGCGATCTCATAATCACGTTTTTCTGGAGGGACTGTATAACGATTATTAACAAATCAAGCAAAACAAAGATTACATTTTTAAAAGCGGGCTCCCACACAGCCTGAAAATAAAATCTCTAAATCTGCCAAAATGAGCTTTGAGTGTCACGTAATCGTTTCCCATCTTTTTGGTTTGGCGAGCCAAAACGTGTTGTGAACCTAAATGGATAAGCGGGTCAGATCAAAATTTGTTAAGGACCGGATTCGGCCCGCGGACCTTGAATTTTGGCGTACACATGGCGTATATTGTCATTTAGTTTGTTGGATTCATGAGACTTATATTGTGTTAGAAGATGATAACACTCTTCTTGTTCCTGTTAGTATTAAACTGCCAAAATACTGCTGGCTTTCTCACAAGATAATCATGGGAGCCAATGACTAACCTTGTGAAAAGCACAGAATGCCCCCGAGGGCAGAGGAGACGCCCTGCCAGACCGGAGATCACAGGCAACATCGCCTTTTGTATTATGACTTCATTTTTACTCAGAGAAAAAGCTGCTGTTGAAGGCTATTGTTAGTCATGTTTCTGTACTCATGCTGAAGTGCTGTAAACTGACTCTACTTACAACCCCAAATCAGAAAAAGTTGGGACAGTATGAAAAACACAAATAAAAAAAGAAAGTAGTGATTTCTAAATGTACTTTGACTTGTATTTCATTGCAGACAATGTGAACACAAAATATTTCATGTTTTGTCTGATCAACTTAATTTCATTTGTAAATATACATCTTTCTATACGTGAGAAAATGATTGAAATGTTTAAAAACAATGTTCCTCAAAGAAAGATAGGAAGACATTTGCTTATTTCACCTTCAACAGTGCATAACATAATTAAAAGATTCAAGGAATGTGGAGGAATTTCAGTGCGTAAAGGACAAGGGTGCAAGCCTAAGCTGAGCAACCGTGATCTCCGATCCCTCAGGCGGCACTGCATCAAGAATCGTCATTCATCTATAAGCGATATCACCACATGGGCTCAGGACTACTTTGGCAAACCTTTGTCAAGTACCACAATACGTAGTTACAGCCACAAATGCCAGTTAAAACTGTACTGTGCCAAAAGGAAGCCCTATGTTAACAGTGTCCAGAAGCGCCGTCGACTTCTCTGGGCTCGGAGGCATCTGGGATGGACCATCACACAGTGGAAACGTGTACTGTGGTCAGATGAATCAGTATTTCAGGTATTTTTTGGGAGAAATGGACGCCGTGTGCTCCGGACCAAAGAAGAAAAGGATCATCCAGACTGTTACCAGCAACAAGTCCAAAAGCCAGGGTCTGTCATGGTATGGGGTTGTGTCAGTGCCCTTGGCAAAGGTAACTTGCACTTCTGTGATGGCACCATTAATGCTGAATAGTACATAGAGATTTTGGAGCACAATATGCTGCCTTCAAGAAGACATCTTTTTCCAGGGACGTCCATGCATATTTCAATAAGATAATGCAAAACCACATTCTGCACACATTACAAAGTCCTGGCTGCAGAGGAAGAGGATACGGGTACTTGACTGGCCTGTCTGCAGTCCTGACCTGTCTCCAATAGAGAATGTGTGGCGCATTTTGAAGCGCATAATGCGACAACGAAGACCCCGTACTGTTGCCCACCTTAAGACTTGTTTGCAGCAAGAATGGGACAAAATTACACCTGAAACACTTCATCACTTGGTGTCTTCAGTCCCTAAACGTCTTTTAAGTGTTGTGAAAAGGAATGGCAACATTACAAAGTGGTAAATGCTTTACTGTTCACACTTTTTTTGAAATGTGTTGCAAGAACCAAAATAGGAATTTTGTTTTTTTGAAGAAAAAAAACAATAAAAATCATGAGGAAGACATTAAATTATGTGCTGTTGTATTGTCTGCAATGAAATACAAGTCAAAGTACATTTAGAAATCACTACTTTCTTTTTTTATTTGTGTTTTCCATACTGTCCCAACTTTTTCTGATTTGGGGTTGTACAAGTAAACAAACTTTGAGAACACCTCCGGTGATTCTGTCCATTCCTTGATAAATAAGTGTCCTAACAGTAGAGCTGGGAGATTTTTTTCCCTAAACAAATCTGCGATTTTTTCATAAAAAAACTCGATTTACGATTCGATCCCCCCCCCCCCCCCCCTTCCATTTAAAACAAAATAACTGCGATCTGTAAATATATTTAAAAAATATATATTTATTGTATTTAATTAAAGTGCATCAACATAAACAAAATTGCAAAGGCAAACCCTTTCTCTAACTGAAAAGTGTGCAACAAAGATTGTTAAACATCCAAATTATTCATACTGTATTTGGATTGAGCTAATAAAACCTAAAAAGAAAAATCTGAAAAATCGATTTTTTGAAAATATGAATCGATTTGACCAGTTTTTCCAGTTTTTTCCCAGCCCTACCTAACATATTACAACATGCCAGACTGCAGTGATCACAAAGATTTGTGCGACTGGAGGATTGTTGTGGGCCAGAACGGTGGAGGGAGCAGGGTTCAACTGAAGTGCTCAAGCCTTTTCCTGACGCCTAAAAAAAAAAAAAAAAAAAAGCCTCTCAAGTGTAACAGAGACCTTAAACCGCCCCAAGGTGTGAATTTGAGTGTGCGTGAGTGTCTTTCTGTGTTAGCTCTGTGATGGACTGGCAGCATATCCACAGCGTCCGCCGCCTGCATTCAGTGTCTGATGGGAAACCCAGCCGGCACCTTGATATCAATTTGACGTCAAATATTAGTCTCGATCAAGATGCTGTATAGCATAATATATTCAGTTTGGATGCAAATTTCTTCCAGTGGTAATTGGGTGAAATAGGAAGTTAATCCAACACAGAAATTAGTTTAATGTATATATATATGTGTAGGCCATTATGTTAGACTAGACGTTCAGTGTGATTTTTGTTTTTGACGTCAGTTTGATTTGCATTTTTGATGTCAATGTTTGATGTTGATTTGATGTCTTTTCAGCATCAAGTGCCCTCTGGGTAACCTCCAGCCGCCGTGACGTAAAGACGATCTGCAACTGAAATATATTCCATTCAATGGTATTAAATGCTCCGTCTCTGAAGCACAATACAGCCCACATCAGTGCGTCTCGATGGGGGCGGTAGAGCCCCCCAGGGGGCGTTCAGAGGAGGACGGGGGTGGGGGGGGGGGGGGCGCTGGAAGCAATATTTTTGGAAAGGGGGGTCTTTGTTTTAAGGCGAGTTTACACCAACGATTTCACAACAATATGAGTTTACACTTTAAACTTCTTGCAAAAAACAGCGGTCTGCAACATTGAAACCTGCCAGTTTTGGCCACTGCGACTGGACGAGACGATGTATCGCAGCTCTTCTTCTCTTCTGTGTTTCTGTCAGCTCCGGGAACGGGATGTCACAGTATCACCTTCATCTTAAAATGAACTTTAAAGTCTCCATCAAACATTAACATCATTTATCTTTAAGTCTATGAACATTCAATTTTATGATTTTTTGATAACAATAATTCAATCAGGAGAGACTTGTTTGCAGATATGCAAATATTTATTTTGAAAATACGCATGCAAACAAAGTAACAAAGGTTTGCATCAAATCTTTGGAGATTAGACTCCAACGGACAAAAGGTATGTAGGCTATACAATTTCTAGAGTTTTAGAAAAGCCAGTATATCCCCCCCGATGGAGTCTAGACACTGGCGGTGGTGATTAAACCGTCAGCCAGAAGAAGTCCGAGGACCCCGCGGTTAGAGGTGCCTGGAGGTGGGAGGGGAGGAGGCGGGTCGCACGCTCGTCTGCAAAGACAACTGACAAGAAGCGGGAGAGAGAGAACAGATTTAAAACGCGGTTGTCGTGCTGCGATAGGCTTGAACAAACATGCCCGATTCTGATTGGATACGTGACGTAAGCTGCTTCTCACAACACAGCTGATCAGACTAACCAGCTGATTAAGAAAGTGTGTAACATTAATGACGTCTTCCTGTCTGAATTTACGCTGAGCTACATTAATCACAACAATAATAGGGTCTGATCATTAAAATTCAGGGCAACTAGCCTACATCTTATTTGATGGGGCGGGGGGTAAGGGACCTGGGTTATGGATAGGGGGGCTCTGGCCTACATCTATGTAACATGGCCTACATGTATGTAACATGGCCTACATGTATGTAACATGGCCTACATGTATGTAACATGGCCTACATGTATGTAACATGGCCTACATGTATGTAACAAAACGTTATTACAGAGGATGTAATTCTGTAGCTACATTTCTGAATTTATTTTGTCATGCAGTGGCCGTGAGAAGCCCTCAAAATATTCTTCACAGTCCCGGTGACTCTGCCTCCTCTTCTGAATCCACTCCAGTCTAATCTTTTGAGCAGCGTTCTGCAGCCCGGCTGAATTTTTGAACCTCTCCCGACTCCCAGAAATGACATTAGCAGAGAGAAATCTCTCCCAGATGGTTTTGAAAAAGTCCATCAACAAAATATCCCTGGACTCCTAATTTCCCAGTTAAGATGCGATGGCGATTCAGCGTTTTGGCAGTTCTAATTGTAATAGTAATAGTAAATAGTAATGGTAATAGTAAAGCAACCAGAAGCCGTCACATAATGAGGTTCATGTATGCATGATGTTGATGACATTAGGGACGATAACCTCCTTACTGCGAGAAATCGTCAAAACAGATCACCAGACATGGGCGACTCGAGGCACGTGACTTGACTCGAGTTAGAGGCATATTGAACAAATATGTA
Source organism: Gymnocephalus cernua (assembly GCA_023631565.1). NCBI lineage: Eukaryota > Metazoa > Chordata > Actinopteri > Perciformes > Percidae > Gymnocephalus > Gymnocephalus cernua. Next base: position 41,916,632 of record CM042426.1, on the reverse strand, counting down.
TGTTGTATGTATGTATGTTGATTTATTGTTGGCCTAATATCAGTTTTAGGCTGTGCTTTTTTTTCCTTCATGAATTTAAACTGTTCAGATATATGTGGCTTGGACGCAATGTCTTTTGAATATTGAGTAGGAAGAAATGCAAATAAAACTCCAGCAGTTATAACCACTGTCTTTAGCTTGTTTAAAAATGGAAAGGTTTGCATGACTTGACTTGACTTGACTTGACTTGACTTGACTTGACTTGACTTGACTTGACTTGCTTGATTGTCACACAAAATGACTTGGACTTGCTTGAGACTTGAAGGTTAAGACTTGAGACTTCACAATTAAATATACAGCAGTCTTTTACGATTTTAAAGTTTGATGCAACATTGGATATTCGGTTGAGCAAGCATGTGCTTTTAGAGGAGGTGGATGCAATGTAATATACATGTTCACTATCTATTTCTCTGTCTCAGGGGAAGGAGAAGTAGTCACAGTTATATGGTATGAATTTTTAATGCTCCGTTTCTCTACTTGTCCTCTGGCTGAACAGCTCAGCAGAGCTCCACAGTCTAGTCCGACACAGGATTTACTTTATTAGACTGAATGAATAATTACCCAAATGCATCTGATAACCTCACTTTTCACATTGTGTTCGTGCTCTGGTTGGCTGGGTAACAGTTTATTGAATATTTAGTCCACACCAGTGTTGGTCAAGTTACTTGGAAATAGTAATTAGTTACTGATTGCTGATTACTTCTCCAAGGAAGTAATTCAATTCACTTCAATTTTACTTATAGTATCAAATCATAACAGGAGTTATCTCAAGACACTTTACAGATAGAGTAGGTCTAGACCACACTCTGTAATTTACAAAAAACCCAACAAATCCCCCGCTATACACACACGTCACACCCATAGTTACCATAGTTAGTTACTAGTTACTTTACTAAGTTACTTTTCAAAAACATGATGTACGACCTGAATACGCTATATACACACACGTCACACCCATAATCCAGTTACTTTACTGATTACTTATTTTCAAAAGTAATTAGTTACTAGTTACTTTACTAAGTTACTTTTCAAAAACATGGTGTACGACCTGAATACGCTATATACACACACGTCACACCCATAATCCAGTTACTTTACTGATTACTTATTTTCAAAAGTAATTAGTTACTAGTTACTTTACTAAGTTACTTTTCAAAAACATGATGTACGACCTGAATACGCTATATACACACACGTCACACCCATAATCCAGTTACTTTACTGATTACTTATTTTCAAAAGTAATTAGTTACTAGTTACTTTTATTAAGTTACTTTTCAAAAACATGATGTACGACCTGAATACGCTATATACACACACGTCACACCCATAATCCAGTTACTTTACTGATTACTTATTTTCAAAAGTAATTAGTTACTTGTTACTTTACTAAGTTACTTTTCAAAAACATGATGTACGACCTGAATACGCTATACACAGTCCCTCCAGAAAAACGCGATTATGCGATCGCAGAATTCAACGCATAATCAGCCAAAGTCCGCATATTCATGCGGGGGCCGCATTTTTTAAAATACGCCGCACTTTCGCCGCATAAATTGACGATTTCCGCGCAAAATATGCGGGGCTTGCATGATTTCATAATCCCCGCATTTTCGTTGCAAAAAAGTCAGGGTTGGGTACCGAAACTCGGTGCCAATAGGCCCCCGGATCCGACGTAAACGGTAGTAACGAGACCGAATAAGAACGAAGATTTCGGTGCCTGACTTTACACTACAATTGACAGCAGGTAACGTTAGCCTAGCTTTAGCTAGCAGCGTGATTAAACACGTTAACATGCTGACAGGTAACGTTAAACAGTGTAAAGTGTGACTGTATATCAACAGTCTGCTCTGCAGCGCAGCAGCTGCTGATGTCAAACACAGACGGTGCATTCACTGACACTGGTAATTGTTTGGTTTTGGTTGGTTATTGTAAAATACCCTTTTCCCATCTGGTTGTTGTTTTTGTCGTCCAACAGCAATTTACTGGTGAAATAAGTTATTGTTTATTATAAGTTATAGTTATTACATTACTATTAAATCATTTAATTTTGACCATACGGCCTTAGTAATAAACAACGTGTCCTTAATGTCACCGACTGTTGTTGAGTAGGCCTATCCTTCTTGTTTCTTCTTCTTTTTTAAAAACTTTCTTAAAAAGTATCAGTTCAGGCACCGTTTTAAAAGTACCGATTTAGCACCAGTATCAGAAAAAAAAACCAAACAATACCCAACCCTACACATATCTCAGCAGAAAGTTAAAAAATGTTGCGTTTACTTCACACAAGAGCAGCCATTTCCCCCTGTTGCCATGGGAACGTTATGAAGTGACGTAATTTCACCTACTGAGAACACGGTGTTGGGGGAATCACTTTTTTCTCTTTTTCATCAAACCGCAATTTTTGCAAGTTCCCGCAATTTCATCGCATAAAATGGCATAAACATCCCGCATATTCCATCACATTTTTTAAGAAAACGTGCCGCATAATCAAGGATTTTTGCCCGCAACGATCACGAAAAAACTCCGCGTTTTTCTGGAGGGACTGTATATACACACACGTCACACCCATAATCCAGTTACTTTACTGATTACTTATTTTCAAAAGTAATTAGTTACTAGTTACTTTTCAAAAACATGGTGTACGACCTGAATACGCTATATACACACACGTCACACCCATAATCCAGTTACTTTACTGATTACTTATTTTCAAAAGTAATTAGTTACTAGTTACTTTACTGATTACTTATTTTGAAAAGTAATTAGTTACTAGTTACTTTACTAAGTTACTTTTCAAAAACATGATGTTCGACCTGAATACGCTATACACACACGTCACACCCATAATCCAGTTACTTTACTGATTACTTATTTTCAAAAGTAATTAGTTACTAGTTACTTTACTAAGTTACTTTTCAAAAACATGATGTACGACCTGAATACGCTATATACACACACACGTCACACCCATAATCCAGTTACTTTACTGATTACTTATTTTCAACAGTAATTAGTTACTAGTTACTTTACTAAGTTACTTTTCAAAAACATGATGTACGACCTGAATACGCTATACACACACACGTCACACCCATAATCCAGTTACTTTACTGATTACTTATTTTGAAAAGTAATTAGTTACTAGTTACTTTACTGATTACTTATTTTCAAAAGTAATTAGTTACTAGTTACTTTACTAAGTTACTTTTCAAAAACATGATGTACGACCTGAATACGCTATATACACACACGTCACACCCATAATCCAGTTACTTTACTGATTACTTATTTTGAAAAGTAATTAGTTACTAGTTACTTTTCAAAAACATGACGTGCGACCTGAATACGCTATACACACACACGTCACACCCATAAACCGTTTGTCATTGACCGTCCAGACGTCAGCAGTGGTGGAAACAGAGTCTCCGTCTCCGAGTGCAGCCTTCAGATTAGCGTCCATCACGCCGTGTTCTCTCTCCAGGTTTCCTGCTAATGACTTTCTCTGCGGCCGCTCGACGCCGTGTTTGGTCTGTATTTTTTCCACGATGCGTCGGAACGATTCAGAGTCAACAGTGGAAATTGGCAGCATGTCTTCGACAATACAGCCAGCGACGAGCTTCTTCAGTTCAGCGGCACTGAGTCCTGTCGCTGATGTTTTGTCACCTTTAACCGAGTCAAACTCAAAGTAATGTCGGTACTTCCGAGCATTAACGCTGCGTGATCCCGCTCTCTCCCGCGCTCCACGTTGTCTCTTGTTCTGTTACTAGCTACACATGTCGGTGTTTACACGCATTTTTTTCAAATACGCCGCACTTTCGCCGCATAAATTTCCGATTTCCGCGCAAAATATGCGGGGCTTGCATGATTTCATAATCCCCGCATTTTCGTTGCAAAAAAGTCACATATATCTCAGCAGAAAGATGAAAAATGTTGCGTTTACTTCACACGAGAGCAGCCATTTTCCCCTGTTGCCATGGGAACGTTATGAAGTGACTTCGCCTAGGGGGAATCACTTTTTTTTCTCTTTTTCATCAAACCGCAGTTTTCGCAAGTTCCCGCAATTTCATCGCATAAAATCGCATAAACATCCCGCATATTCCATCGCAGTTTTTAAGAAAACGTGCCGCATAATCGAGGATTTTTGCCCTCAACAATCACAAAAAACTGCATTTTTCTGGAGGGACTGGTTTATGGATCAACTAATTATCGGCCCTGGACGATTATTGCGGCCAATATTTGGCAGTTTGTAGATTATTTGTATCAGTGTTGTATTTTACTGATAACCGATAGTTAATTAATCGGCTACAGCTCTATAAGCAGTCTGCGACACTTGCGATCAAACGTTAGCATGGAGCACCTTCAGGAAGCGATTTAGTTGTGTTACTGTGAATTTTGTTTAAAGGTAGTTTTTTTTATTTTTATGGTAAATGCATATCTGTTCCAAATATCGGTGAATCTATATTGATATGCGAGCCGGATCAAAATTCACGAGGGGCCAGGCTTGGCCCACGTTTTTCTCCCATCCTGTGTGTGGACTAGCCAGACCCTCCTCCGCAGCGCTGTGGAGGAGGGTCTGTCCACAGTGTTGTCAGTACATGCCCTCGCTTCATATTTAGCTTTTCTCAAGTTGAGAGGACAACACAGAACTGTCTCCACAAGACGAATTTGAGCACCTCTGATGTCGATACGTGTCAGGCTGAGATGAATGGCGCCGTCCATTGTCCGCATGTACTCTCGCTCCGATGTGGACTGAACAGATCCGTGCCAGGGGTTTACTCCAGCACTGTGTATTTCGGTGTGGGGGGGCATCCATTCAGAGCTGTTCCAACTGAAAAAAACAACAACAACCCATTATTCTCGTCTTCGCTGCTCCGCTTGTGTTCACAGATGATTGATGTGGTTTTGTATTGAAAGCACTCTCCCGGCCATCAGTTGCAGTGACTGACCGCGGAGTGACGATGTAATTCAGGTTGTCGCTCCTGGGAGTTCACTGATCCCTCCATGTCAGCTCCAGCTGGGACTGATGCGCTGTGGAAGAAGCTGTACGCGTTGCGTGCCCGCTCCAGTGGCGGCGTATTTATTCTTCCCCCCCCCCGATGATAATACCTGAGTGAAAAATCATTCTGTTCAGGGTGGTGGGACGTCTCGCAGCTCCACTTACTGACTTCTTGTTAGGGCTGGGTGCCAAATCCAATACTTTCTATGCACCTTTAAATGTCTCTAACTAGTGCAGTGCCCGTTGAAAATGTGCCTGGTTGGAACGGGCGATTGTTTGGCCTTGTGGTATTGCTGTAGAATTCATCAAAACCAAATTGTACCCCAAAATGACTTACAGAAGGACCCCAAACCACTTCATATGCAACTCTTCTATATGGCCTACAACTGACTTACAGTGTAGGCTACTTCTACATCAGAGGAAGACATTGTGCTATATATAGTGACTGTAATCACAAAATATCACACTGACAATGTGGAGTAATCAGACATTAGCGTCATGGACTCATGGCAGTGCACTACCCACCGGCCCGTTATATATATATATATATATATATATATATATATATATATATATATATATATATAGAGAGAGAGAGAGAGAGAGAGAGAGAGAGAGAGACAGACAGACAGAGAGAGAGACAGAGAGAGAGAGAGACAGAGAGAGAGAGAGAGAGACAGAGAGAGACAGAGAGAGACAGAGAGAGAGAGAGACAGAGAGAGAGAGAGAGAGAGAGAGACAGACAGAGAGAGAGAGAGAGACAGACAGAGAGAGAGACAGAGAGAGAGAGACAGAGAGAGAGAGAGAGAGAGAGAGAGAGAGAGAGAGAGAGAGAGAGACAGAGAGAGAGAGAGACAGAGAGAGACAGAGAGAGAGAGAGAGAGAGAGAGAGAGAGACAGAGAGAGAGAGAGACAGAGAGAGAGAGAGACAGAGAGAGACAGAGAGAGAGAGAGACAGAGAGAGAGAGAGACAGAGAGAGACAGAGAGAGAGAGAGAGAGAGAGAGAGACAGAGAGAGAGAGAGACAGAGAGAGACAGAGAGAGAGAGAGAAGAGAGAGAGAGAGAGAGAGAGAGACAGAGAGAGAGAGAGAGAGAGAGAGAGAGAGAGAGACAGAGAGAGAGAGAGAGACAGAGAGAGACAGAGGAGAGAGACAGAGAGAGAGAGAGAGAGAGACAGAGAGAGAGAGACAGAGAGAGAGAGAGAGAGACAGAGAGAGACAGAGAGAGAGAGACAGAGAGAGAGACAGAGAGAGAGAGAGAGAGAGAGAGAGGAGAGAGAGAGAGAGACAGAGAGAGACAGAGAGAGAGAGAGAGAGAGAGACAGAGAGAGAGAGACAGAGAGAGACAGAGAGAGAGAGACAGAGAGAGAGAGAGAGACAGAGAGACAGAGAGAGAGAGAGAGAGAGAGAGAGAGAGAGAGAGACAGAGAGAGAGTTGACTCGTGTCGGATCATTAACAAATTTAACATTTCAGCAGAGGTGTTCATTTCCATACAGGTTTAGTGGCTTGACGGTTAACGGTGAAGTAGGGGATTTTATTCGCGGGGGCATTTTGGCGACTTAATTACCCCGACCCAGGGTGAGTCTGATGAAAACTGCTGTGTCTGCCCGGTTCAACTCGGAGATTTCCTCGCATTGCACAACGCTCTGAAGGAATAATCTCTGAGATTAGGTTATGTTCTGCCAGCTCACAGCAACTTAATACAATAGCAAAAGAAAGTCAGACAGTCCAGAGTAGTGCAACTTTGCACATGTTTGTGGGTCTGAGGTGTATGCTCTCTGTCTCTCTGGTCCTCAGTGTGAGAGGGGGAGTGGACCCTCTCTGTCTCCGGTCCTCAGTGTGAGAGGGGGAGTGGACCCTCTCTGTCTCCGGTCCTCAGTGTGAGAGGGGGAGTGGACCCTCTCTGTCTCTCTGGTCCTCAGTGTGAGAGGGGGAGTGGACCCTCTCTGTCTCCGGTCCTCAGTGTGAGAGGGGGAGTGGACCCTCTCTGTCTCTCTGGTCCTCAGTGTGAGAGGGGGAGTGGACCCTCTCTGTCTCTGGTCCTCAGTGTGAGAGGGGGAGTGGACCCTCTCTGTCTCTGGTCCTCAGTGTGAGAGGGGGAGTGGACTGGACCCTCTCTGTCTCTGGTCCTCAGTGTGAGAGGGGGAGTGGACCCTCTCTGTCTCTGGTCCTCAGTGTGAGAGGGGGAGTGGACCCTCTCTGTCTCTCTGGTCCTCAGTGTGAGAGGGGGAGTGGACCCTCTCTGTCTCTGGTCCTCAGTGTGAGAGGGGGAGTGGACCCTCTCTGTCTCTGGTCCTCAGTGTGAGAGGGGGAGTGGACTGGACCCTCTCTGTCTCTGGTCCTCAGTGTGAGAGGGGGAGTGGACCCTCTCTGTCTCTGGTCCTCAGTGTGAGAGGGGGAGTGGACCCTCTCTGTCTCCGGTCCTCAGTGTGAGAGGGGGAGTGGACCCTCTCTGTCTCTGGTCCTCAGTGTGAGAGGGGGAGTGGACCCTCTCTGTCTCTCTGGTCCTCAGTGTGAGAGGGGGAGTGGACCCTCTCTGTCTCTGGTCCTCAGTGTGAGAGGGGGAGTGGACTGGACCCTCTCTGTCTCTGTGTCTCCGGTCCTCAGTGTGAGAGGGGGAGTGGACCCTCTCTGTCTCTCTGGTCCTCAGTGTGAGAGGGGGAGTGGACCCTCTCTGTCTCTGGTCCTCAGTGTGAGAGGGGGAGTGGACCCTCTCTGTCTCTGGTCCTCAGTGTGAGAGGGGGAGTGGACCCTCTCTGTCTCTGGTCCTCAGTGTGAGAGGGGGAGTGGACCCTCCCTGTCTCCGGTCCTCAGTGTGAGAGGGGGAGTGGACCCTCTCTGTCTCTGGTCCTCAGTGTGAGAGGGGGAGTGGACCCTCTCTGTCTCTGGTCCTCAGTGTGAGAGGGGGAGTGGACCCTCTCTGTCTCCGGTCCTCAGTGTGAGAGGGGGAGTGGACCCTCTCTGTCTGTGGTCCTCAGTGTGAGAGGGGGAGTGGACCCTCTCTGTCTCCGGTCCTCAGTGTGAGAGGGGGAGTGGACCCTCTCTGTCTCTGGTCCTCAGTGTGAGAGGGGGAGTGGACCCTCTCTGTCTCTGGTCCTCAGTGTGAGAGGGGGAGTGGACCCTCTCTGTCTCCGGTCCTCAGTGTGAGAGGGGGAGTGGACCCTCTCTGTCTCTGGTCCTCAGTGTGAGAGGGGGAGTGGACCCTCTCTGTCTCTGGTCCTCAGTGTGAGAGGGGGAGTGGACCCTCTCTGTCTCTGGTCCTCAGTGTGAGAGGGGGAGTGGACCCTCTCTGTCTCTGGTCCTCAGTGTGAGAGGGGGAGTGGACCCTCTCTGTCTCCGGTCCTCAGTGTGAGAGGGGGAGTGGACCCTCTCTGTCTCTGGTCCTCAGTGTGAGAGGGGGAGTGGACCCTCTCTGTCTCTGGTCCTCAGTGTGAGAGGGGGAGTGGACCCTCTCTGTCTCTGGTCCTCAGTGTGAGAGGGGGAGTGGACCCTCTCTGTCTCTGGTCCTCAGGGGGAGTGGCCAGCGGCTAGAGCGGCAAAAGCCAATGTGTGCTTCTTTTTTTACCTATAAATTTACCGATGTCTTTTGCATTTCTAATCCAAACAACGTCAAACTTGGCAATGCACTTACTCATGCCCGTAGCAAGACACCTGTCAAGTTCGAAAGCCATCGGACTAACGGTTCGAGAGATATGCGCATAACCCCCCCCCCCCACACACACACACACACACAAACACACACAAACACACAGATACAAAGACGGTCCTGCAAATTTATAGATGGATAGATAGATGTTATAATTTCTTTGTTTTCTTTTTTCACAAACTTAAGTCAACCAGCACGTGCACAAAAAAGATATATAACAAAATAAAGGAAAGGGTAAAAAAGCCAAAAAACATAATATGAACAGTTAAATAAAATAGTAACGGTTAACTCCAGAGCGAAAAAATAAGTCTTTTAATCCGATGAATCACTATTATTATTATATTATATAATAAATATGTTTATGTTGCAGAGCTTCTGTGCGTTCCTGATTTCTTTTCATGATTACTTGTATTCAAAAACAGTTTATGATTCAACTCTGCAATGTTGACATGTAAATGGCATTCTGATATTTTTAGCGATGAGTATGGAGGGCTGTCACGCTGATTTGAGCACGTACCTAAATGTCCAGCTGACCAATCAGATTGCCTGGTCGGATCTACTTGTTGTCTAATTTTGCACATTTTCACTCAATCTGCTCTGGTTTTCAGTTCAAGAGTTAAACTGTTGAAACCGCTGTCAGGTACAGTACACGATTTGGATAATTTCATGGTATCAGTGAAGTACTTGTGCATCCTAAATGGTTTGAGGTATCCTAAAATTAACTGTAAGAGGTCCATTACCTTTCTGTATGACCCTTCATCATTTTAATGCTAATTTTCTGCTTCCAAAATGTAACCAGCAGTGGCCCAGCTTTATTCTAGTGAAATATTCTGCGTGGCTGCGGAGGGGGGTGAGTGGATATTACTGTGGAGATCCTTTTAATATAACATGTTAGCCAGCATGGCCTGTTAAAGGAGTGGGCAGGTGGTAAAAGCAGTGCGATTTGAACAATAACCAAACCTGAAGAGATGCAGCTTGCTGCTGAACAATGGCCGGGGGATTTTGATGCAGAGAGAACATTACAGAAAAAAAAAACAACCCAATCCCTGTTCTTTTGAGAGCTTCGACTCATCTGTTTGTTTGCCCGCTGCGTAGTTTTTTGTATCTTTACCTTGCAGGCATTCAGCTGACACTCGCATCCAAAGCAAATAATAATTAATGAAAGAGCCAGAGCCCCAGCGCCATGACGACATTCCATGACCTCACAATTATCCTGTAGTAGGGATGGGCGTATCGATCCTGTGGTATCGATAGATCAGTATACTCACGCTACTCATTTGGCATTGATTTCCTTTAAAAAATATCGATATAAACTAAAAAATAATATATGGGGGCGTATGCATCACTTTCAGCTGTTTTAGATTACTTACTTAAATGACCATGTGCCAGGACACCCCCGTACCTGGCGGCGTATTGAGCCGGCCCACGTCACGTGACAGGAGACGAGCGAATGAGCGTCAACGCGCGACACACACGGATGTATTTGGCGACACGGCCGACGGCGACACAGCCGAGGCCAGTGTCAGTACCCGATCCGTTCCGCCTGCACGATCCGTTCTGCGCATGCGTATAATTGCGTAGCAGGAAACCTGTGCGATTTGTAACCACGCATGCGTTAAAAAACACTTGACGGCAACTGACCTTTGTTTTCTTGACGTCATTGTTGTGTTGTTTATGTCGATAGTTTTACTGGTAATACTTCGTCTTGACCATAGACCATTAATTCATTATTAATATACCCGTCTATGGTCTTGACTAATAAAGTAAGTGTCCTTTCAAAGACAGACGGCAGCTCTTCCAGCCACCACTGCTGTATACCGCTATAGTAGCTACATGCTAACGGCAGTAAACATGTCATCTTGGCGGCCATTGTTGTTAAATTCTCCCCAATTCTGGGTCTCATTCCTGCTGAAACACGTCCGATTGGGTCGTGTTTGGTTCAGAAGCCTTTATCTGAGATTTCTCACGTTAGAAAGTGCTGCTTCGTTCCACTATCTAACGTTAGCATACTCCTAGCGGCTAACAGCTATGTAGCATGCTAACGCGACATAGCTGGTACTTTCTCCCAAAATTCCGGTCGCTTTAGTGCTGGACCATGTCCGGTTGTGTAGTGTTTGGTTTAGAAGTCATTATTGGTGATTGTTCGCGGTAGCAGCAGAGTATATAGCAGGACTTTACCATGAAAAATCACCACCGTTGGCTAAGATAACAGATATGTTGCGTTAGCATGCAGCTACATAATAGTTAGCTAGGTAGTGACGTAAAAGCATGAGCTTCTGCGCATGCGCAGACGTATGCACATGCGCAGAACAGACCGGTAATCGCGCAAGCGTAGAACCGATCAGGTAGGGTCGTAAAAGCACGAGCTTATGTGCTTGCGCAGAGTTATGCGCATGCGAAGAACGGATCGTGCAGGCGGAACGGATCGTGTACTGACAGCCGGTCTAGCACGAAGGCGGGAGTCGGAGGAAAAACCAGAGAAGCGTAAGATATGGCAGACAAAAAACGAAGCGTGGTGTTATTTTTCACCAGTTGATAAACTCATAGCAACCTTTTTTATCACACACTTGGCACCTGCCAAGTGTGTGATAAAAAAGTATTTTTTTCCTAATAGCTTTTTCTACCAAGATTGGTCTTTTTTCTTTTTTTGAGAAATAAGAAAAGTGAAAATGTGTATTTGTGTTTTTGTTCATATTTAATTTATTTCATTCATATTTATATTATTTATTTTAATTTGAATTTTATTATGTATTGACCATAATACATTTGGTATAAATGGTCTGTATTTGTCTTGCGATTTGTCTTAAATGTAATAATATTTTTACTGACAAAAATTGCCAATAAGAAATTATCGGTATCGATATCGATGAAAATGCAAGAAAAAGTATCGTATCGAATCCTAAAAGTGTGGTATCTCCATCCCTATCCTGTAGGAAAAGAGCAACATTTTTAAGCTACAACAGCAAAATGAAGCCAGGAGCACAAAAAGGTAGATATGATATTGACCCGTTAAATTTAATAGTCGAGACTCGCTTGAAAAGACTAAAAATCAATAACTCTGGTTTCAGTGTAGCCTTCACGTGCACGGGCCAGGCGTGCACTGGCAGCCGCAGCAGCTTGTTTGGTCACCTCTGGCCTTGTGATTTCACATAAGGTGGTATGATTTCTCACCGCTGGCGCTGTCGATGTGTGACATTAGCTGAAGCGACGAGTCTCGTAAATCTAAGAGCTCCCAACCAGCCGACGGACAAAACTGAAAGCAGCAAAGAAGGCCAAACTTTCTAGTGCTGAGTGACAATTTTTCATTTCATTTTTATTTATTTAGTAGCACATGAACAGAGCAGTATGAAAGCCAAAAGCCTAAACGGCTTTTCAAGGGTTTACCCAAGTTTCACAAGTTTTGATGAACTGTGCAGACTTCCATGGCCTTCTCTGAACAGATGCACCTTCAACTGCTTATCCTGGTTGGGTCCCAGTAGCAATACTCTCACATTGCCGGACCGATCTCCACCGCGCTGTGCAGTAAGGTCTGGCCCTGGTAAATGAACCGTCAGGGGATTCGCTCTAGAAGGGGACCCCAAACTTCCCTTTCCCGAGCCAGCAGCTCTGACTGGGGGATCCCGAGGTGTTCCCAGGCCAGGGTGGAGATATAATCCCTCCATCTAGTCCTGGGTCTTTCCCGAGGCCTCCTCCGAGCTGGACGTGCCTGGAACATCTCCCTAGGGAGACGCCATCATTACCAGATGCCCAAAACACCTCAGCTGGCTCCTTAACCTTTTTTTACCCAGGTAAGTCGATTGAGAACAACTTCTCATATGCGACGACGAGCTGTCACATTCCCACAGTTCCCCATTCATACCTGGAAGCTGCCCAGTCCAACCACAGTCTGATCTGCTGGCCACTGAGCAGCTCCACTGGAGCGGTTGGAGGTTAAGGTGCCTTGCTCAAGGGCTCCTCAGTGGTGGTGATAAGGGAGGGACAAGTGCTGCCCCACCCAGAATCTGGGGATTGAACCGACGACCTCTTGGTCACAAGCTCGCTTCATGCAAAGGAGCCGCGGCTCTACGCCGAGTTCCTCGCAGATGACTGAGTTTCTTATCTCTCTGGCGTGTTCGGGTCACGCACCAATTTCGCATACCGATCCGAACGTCCTGTACTGAAACGGTTCAGGACGGATACGTGTAAATGTACCGTTACAGCCCTAGTAGGAACGACAAGCAGTGTGTAAAGTCCACAGTTACTTGAATCATTCACCATTGCTTTAGGAACTCAAAGGAAAAAGGTTAGATCCTGACACTGGCAGGCAAAGGTCCACATCCTGTTTATCAGTCCCTCCAGAAAAACGCGGAGTTTTTTTGTGATTGTTGAGGGCAAAAATCCTTGATTATGCGGCACGTTTTCTTAAACACTGCGATGGAATATGCGGGATATTTATGCCATTTTATGCGATGAAAATGCGGGAACTTGCAAAAATTGCGGGAACTTGCAGTACCTCGCAAAAACTGCGGTTTGATGAAAAAGAGAAAAGACGTGATTCCCCCAACACCGTGTTCTCAGTAGGTGAAATTACGTCACTTCATAACGTTCCCATGGCAACAGGGGAAAATCGCTGCTCTTGTGTGAAGTAAACGCAACATTTTTCAACTTCCTGCTGAGATATATGTGACTTTTTTGCAACGAAAATGCGGGGATTATGAAATCATGCAAGCCCCGCATATTTTGCGCGGAAATCGGCAATTTATGCGGCGAAAGTGCGGTGTATTTGAAAAAATGAGGCCCCCGCATTAATATGCGGACTTTGGCTGATTATGCGTTGAATTCTGCGATCGCATAATCACGTTTTTCTGGAGGGAACTGGTTTATTTTACAATCTTTGTTTAAATCTCCAGCGATCACATCATAAATATAACACTATGAAATAATCATCAAAATAAATATAAGGTCATGAAATTGGATATATCTGTCCTACAATCATCGATCTAAATGGAAACAAATAAAAATCCCCAGTGCTGCCTTGTAGTAAAGTACAGCCTAAGGCGGAGACAGACTGGCTGCGTGGCGTGAGCGTGGCGTTTCTGCTGCGTGGCGGCTGCGTGGCGTTTTCTATGTCTTTACACACCAGAAACGTGTCTGACGCGGCGCTGCTGCTGCTGCTGCTGCTGTACACATGTATGTTTCCCATTGATTTACTGCACTCAAGCAGTAGTAAACTTCATGTTAAACATCAATATCTACTAATTTGATTACAGCAAAGACAACGTCGGCAGTGGTGACGGCAAAATAGGCTCCAGAAGTGACATTTAATTTTACATTTATATCTGCATTTATGTCAAAACCTCGAGACTTTCAAACATCAACATGTCATTTATTAATATGTAGCCTATTTGTGTCAAAATGACACATAAGCATCTTTTCCTATTATATTTTGCCTGGAAACGCTTCCAACACGCTTGCGTGTCGCGTGAAAAATAGGCGTCTGTCCTATTTCTAGCAGGCTTGCGTTTTGGAGACGTGCGTGTCACGCAGCCAGTGTGTAACTCTGACCTGTTAACATGGGAGCGGATATAAAAACGGACACGCCACGCAGCTGACACGCTCACGCCACGCATCCAGTCTGTGGCCGGCCTAATACAACAACTCAACGTGAGTTAACTCAACAAGACTTAAGTGTTTGCGTAAGAAAGTTGTCCAGAAAGCGTTGCTCTGCCTCCAGCGTTGTTGTCTAACTGACATACGTACCAGATGTGAGCTGCAGCTGTCGGCTCTGCTGCCTCCGACTTGGTGACATTAGATTAGTTCGCGCTGACTCACACACCTGCTCCCCGGAGATTGTTGAGCCTTCATCTCTGTCAGCTGTCTCAATTTCCTGTCAGGCCGTTTATTAAAACACTCAGAGTGCGTGTGCTTTGTTTGCTTGATAGCAACTTGTCATCGGCAAGGAGACACACACCAAAATGTCATAGTGACGTTGATAAGCCAGAATGCTCCTCTGGAAACAAAAATGTATTTTGTTCTGTACATAATTATTGTGATTATTCTAATTATATCGTTACCCGTCTCGGTTTAGATGTACTTGTAGATATGGAACACTAAATAGCTATTTCAAGTTTAAATGATGTCCCAAGGTTGAACCCAATGAATGCCAGTAATCTAACGGAGATGATGTAAAAGCATGAATCACCTTCTTGAGATTTTTCTCCTCAATTGACAAAAACATGATGTTGTGGTCACATGACACATGATGTGAACATGCTCAAATTTAGCAATATTCAGCAATAGCATACAATTATTGGATCATTGTTAGCATTACTCTTGGAGTACAGGTATTGCGTCTTAACTAACACTATGTACGTATTTCATAGCATTCTGTTTTGGCTGATCATATAGAAATAAATCAGTGTTTTATACTAAGAGAAAATGATGGAAGACTTGCGACAAAACATGTCAAACAACGTCCAACTTTAGATTTTAACTGTCAGTTAAATTTCATAACCAGACAGCAAAAACGTTTCTTCCAAAGATTTGATGTCGGTTTTATGTTTTCTGAGGTGTTCCTCGAGCTGTCCGTCGTTTGATTTCATGTTTTCATGCTGTGAGCAGATTCTTTAAGTGCATTACAATGTGGTTACCGTGCACGGCCGCTCGGTTATCGCGATATCACGGCATCACGGCATCACGCGGGAAATCCGTCTTGTGAGGGTTCAAGTAATGTGTTCGTATCCGGACACCAGCCGACCGAACCGAGCGTTTAGGTGTGTGTGACGGCCGCGACTGTTCCTGTCCAAAGCAACAATGGTGGACGTGATAGACAGATGGTTCATCCAATCACCTGCCAGGTATTTTTTTAAAGTGCCTGCCCTTTCCCAAACAGTTTCCAATGACGGCTTCTCAGATGGTTCTGTGTTAAAGGGATACTCCACCGTTTGTTGAAATAGCGCTTATCACGGTCTCCTTTAGCTGTAGATAGGTGGGGTCTCCTCTAGCTGTAGATAGGTGGGTCTCCTTTAGCTGTAGATAGGTGGGGTCTCCTCTAGCTGTAGATAGGTGGGGTCTCCTCTAGCTGTAGATAGGTGAGGTCTCCTCTAGCTGTAGATAGGTGGGGTCTCCTCTAGCTGTAGATAGGTGAGGTCTCCTCTAGCTGTAGATAGGTGGGGTCTCCTCTAGCTGTAGATAGGTGGGGTCTCCTCTAGCTGTAGATAGGTGAGGTCTCCTCTAGCTGTAGATAGGTGGGGTCTCCCCTAGCTGTAGATAGGTGGGGTCTCCTCTAGCTGTAGATAGGTGGGGTCTCCTCTAGCTGTAGATAGGTGGGGTCTCCTCTAGCTGTAGATAGGTGGGGTCTCCTCTAGCTGTAGATAGGTGGGGTCTCCTCTAGCTGTAGATAGGTGGGGTCTCCTCTAGCTGTAGATAGGTGGGGGTCTCCTCTAGGTGTAGATAGGTGGGGTCTCCTCTAGCTATAGATAGGTTGGGTCTCCTCATGCTGTAGGTAGGTGGGGTCTCCTCTAGCTGTAGATAGGTGGGGTCTCCTCTAGCTGTAGATAGGTGGGGTCTCCTCTAGCTGTAGGTAGGTGGGGTCTCCTCTAGCTGTAGATAGGTGGGGTCTCCTCTAGCTGTAGATAGGTGGGGTCTCCTCTAGCTGTAGATAGGTGGGTCTCCTCTAGCTGTAGATAGGTGAGGTCTCCTCTAGCTGTAGATAGGTGGGGTCTCCTCTAGCTGTAGATAGGTGGGGTCTCCTCTAGCTGTAGGTAGGTGGGGTCTCCTCTAGCTGTAGATAGGTGGGGTCTCCTCTAGCTGTAGATAGGTGGGGTCTCCTCTAGCTGTAGATAGGTGGGGTCTCCTCTAGCTGTAGATAGGTGGGGTCTCCTCTAGCTGTAGGTAGGTGCCGGATAGGCTGTCCTGTTTCCCCTGGTTTGCCACAATACATACAGTACATAAAGTGCTATTTCATTTTTGAGATTATTTTCCATTGAATATTGAATTTTCTAAGTGTTTTGGCATAGCTGGTCGAGTGGCACCCATGTTATTGAAAGGGGGGATTTAATTATTCCATGTGTTTTTCACAGATTGCACCCTGCATACAGGTACAGCACTCCTCCACTTCTCTACATGCACTATGTAGAATTTGCTTGTGTGTTTGCGTCTCCGTCTCTGCGGAGACAGAAAGCCGTTCTATCTCTGCGTCTCCCCTCATGTGCAATTTGCTTTTGTGATTCCAACACAAGCCAGAGAGCGCTTTGAGATCTCTAACATATATGTAACTGCATGCACAGTCCATCAGTAATGCAGCTCTAATTACATTAATTCACATTAATAATGACAGCTTTCCACGCAAACTGGAAATAGAAACTATTCTTATTTGCCGCTACCTTCGACATTCACAGAGTAATGGATCTTATTATGCTTTGGAACTGCCATACAAAAGGGAAAAATAAGTGTTGTGTAGAGACACAGGTGGCATCTTTGTGAATAAAACGTGGATTGCAGAGTTTATCAGTGAGCCGTAAGGCTTCACGAGCCAAAACAAACAATGCATCACACAGCGGAGCATGAATGGCTTCGTGATTACTGCTGTCACTCACAGGCCACGCCAGTCACAGCCATTTCATTTAGGAAGGAAGAAAAGAAGTAGTTAGGCTAATGATTCACACAATGCAGTTTATGGGATGTGTGAGGTTCTCGTTTCATTGTTTGGACATTCCTGTTCAGAATGGGTGCCTTGATTTATATGCCTGAGGCTCCCCATACGGGTACGGTACTCACTACTTCAACTTCTTACGCATTTCAGCCAGCAGTGCAGTGTAGCTTCAGCTTTTCAGCATTCACACGCATTTTCTGCAGGAAATGCATTTTCTAGTTTACTTTACTATCAATCCCTCCAGAAAAACGCGATTATACGATCGCATAATTCAACGCATAATCAGCCAAAGTCTGCATATTTATGCGGGGGGGGCGCATTTTTTTAAATACGCCGCACTTTCGCCGCATAAATTGCCGATTTCCGCGCAAAATATGCAGGGCATGCATGATTTCATAATCCCCGCATTTTCGTTGCAAAAAAGTCACATATATCTCAGCAGGAAGTTGAAAAATGTTGCGTTTACTTCACACGAGAGCAGCCATTTTCCCCTGTTGCCATGGGAACGTTATGAAGTGACGTCATTTCGCCTAGTGAGAACACGGTGTTGTCACTTATTTTTCTCTTTTTCATCAAACCGTAGTTTTTGCAAGTTCCCGCAATTTCATCGCATTAAATTTCATAAATATCATAATAATAAGAAAACGTGCCGCATAATCAAGGATTTTTGCCCGCAGCAATCACAAAAAAACTGAAAAAGTGTTTTTCTGGAGGGACTGTAAGTTTGTTTTACATTTTTGTAAATGTGAGTACTACTCACATTTACAAAAATGTAAAACTACTTAAATTTCCGATTATTGACTTTTGTGCATCTTTCAAGAAATAATCGCGATTCGTCTAAGAATCCTTACCCTTGGTGTCGGTACACATCGGCTTCTCGATACACATAATGTGACAAAGTGGGTGATGTACTCACCACTTGTCCCTTGTGCAGTCTTGTATAAAGTACTTGAAAGCAATACTTGAGTAAAAGTACAAGTATCTTACCAGAAAATGACTTTGGTAGAAGTTAAAGTCTCCTTTTAGAATATTAATTGAGTAAAAGTCTTAAAGTATCTGATATTTACAGTACTTAAGACAATACAGATTAGTGCTGCCTGCCCCACATCATCACACACCCTTCACCATACCTGGAGATTAACATGGTTTCATGTCAGTTAGCCTAATAGCTGGTTTGATTTGCATTGAGAGATGATTTTATGGAAAGTACCCCATGTTAATCTGTAGGTATGGTGAAGGGTGTGTGATGATGTGGAGGCCAAGGGAACTTCATCAGGATGCATAGTATCCTGGATCCATGAAATAACTGTCTGCCTGCCTCTATGGGAATTTAACATAGGGGTGTGTGTACTTATGGTCCCTGTATTTTAAGGAAGAACATTTATTTATTCACGATGCATTATTCATTTACAAAGAAAATTGGTGTCCTTAGATGTTGGATTTTTTTCTATTTTTTTTTTAAATTAAGGCATTAAGATCAATTTCCAAAAGGTGATTTTTTTATTCCTCTTTTTAGTCAACTTTAGCGTGGGTGTGTAAACGTATGAGCACCACTGTAAGTGTTTGGCTCCCTGCAAATAAACCTGCGTTGTTTGGAATTTGAAGAAGTTTATCTTTGACGCTCTGGCTACGCTACACGACACATAACCCTCTTGATATTTTTACGCCACTGACGCTGTTTGTTTTCTCTTCTGTGCACCTTGTGAAGTTTAAACCCTGCCGGCAACCATTCACAGCACAAAATGTGAATATGTAAACCTGAATAAAAAGTTAAAGCAAAAACCATCGATAGATTTATAAAGACGTAAGAAAATATACACTTGAAAGCCAAGCAAGATCTTATCTGAAGCTATTTTAGAGTCACTGCAGCTACTCTGTTATTTTACAGTTTTAGTGCTCTGCCATGTAACACTGGGCACTCACTCTCAAGTTGGCACAGCCATTATTCACTGTGAAATGGAGAGTGTGCTCATTTCTTTACTCTCTTCTCTTGCTTATATTCACTAATATGCACACAGACGTGCACACACACAGTGTTTTCTTTTTAAAGGCAGTGGACCATCTGTGTCCTCGTTTGCTCTTCTTGCTGAAGACGGAAAATGAAAGAGGCTCATTTATCTGAACATCCACTCATTTGAGTGGTTGTCCCGACCGATAAAGGATTTTTAAGGCCGATATCTGTGTTTTTCTGGAGGGACTGAAAACGGTGTTGTGCAGAAGGCTGTCCCCCGCCGTAAAGTGTTTCCCGCCTGTTAAATTGCGTAGCGCCCCCATCTATAGTTAAGGTTAGGTTTGGGTTAAAATGTAGCGTCCACATGCTGCCTTCATGTGCGGTCGGAAAAAACAACATGATTGGTTGATATTCGTGGCGCAACAGCTCAGAAAAATCCACCTCGTCCTGAAAACAAATGACGTGGCTTTATCGCTGCGTAATATTCAGCTTCTGTGTGAAGGTCCTCATGACAAAAACATTCAAATCACACACACAAAAACCCGTCCCGGTGATTAAAGGTCATTGTCCTTTTTGTGGACCAGAGACGGGCGTCTCCATAATCAACTGTAACAACTGCTGAGTTTGAAAGTCAGTCCTTCCATCAAATATCTGAATATTGCCGCTTACGCTGCATTACTGGAACACTCTGAAACCTTTCACTCTTATCTTTAAGAAAATAAATAATTCTCACTATATTCTCCTCGCCTTGCTCTCCGTCCTCGCAGCACTCGAGTGCTCTCGTCCCTTATCTCAGCAGGGAAGTCACTCCATTTCCCTTTGATTGTCCAGGTCAGTGGGGAGGAATCGGAGGGCATGCCATGCTGCTCGGATGAAAAGAGGCCAAAGCTGCCACTTGGCTTGGAGGAATAGTTGTTCTGTATGTCCACGTACAACGGCTCAGCCAGCGTGAAAAGATTTCATGTGACGGCTCATCCGTAGTTCTGATAACTGCAACCAGTGAATGTAAAGTCAATATTAACGGCATTATATGAAGTTCACAAGCCAAACGGTTGTACTCTTCATAAAAAAAGTAGGGCTGTCAATCGATTAAAAAATGTAATCGAATTAATTACAGACTCTGTGATGAATTAATCTAAATTAATCGCATACATAATTTTTGCTGTGAAAGTATTTTAAATATTTAAATTCAAATGAATCAATGAATGATCAGCATTAGTGACATTACAGTTAAAGAAAATCTTTTTATTATTATTTTCACTGTTCAAATAATGACCATACACACACACATATATATATATATTATATATAGCAATCAACAATATGACCTAATATGCTGAGTAAATAAATTCAAAAGGGTATTTTACAATAACTACAAATGCACCGCGAGGCTGTAGCGTCACCGTGTCCACGTTGGGACGCCACTCGCTGCTACTGGCCATATTCGTACACTTCCGACCTGACGCCCTTTCCGGTCTTTTCGCGGTACTTTAGGTTTCCGATAATCACCAAAAATGTGTGCAGAATTGATCTATACCCATCTAACAATCTACGTATGAATGTTCCTATATGTACCTGGACATTTAGATGTCTAATTAGTATATGTAAGTTATTTGATGAGGAAAAGACGTAAGAACGATCTTTCCCTCTATAACGTTTCTATTTTTACTGTACTGGAAATTAAGGAGCTTTTATTGCATAGTTCAGAGTCGTTGAAGCGTGTAATTTTATTGTGAAGGACGGAAGTACGATTTGACAGCATTGATGGGACTTAACACCCCCCAAAAAACAGCAACGGCCAGCGGTTACAGCGAGGAGATAGGGGTGTGTCCGTTTATGGCCGAGGGTAGCGCACGGCTAATTCGCTGCTGATGCCGTACTTTAGCCGGCTCTTGTAAAGTAAAAGCTAAAGTAAACAGTTAAAACTATATACCGTTAGAAAGGTAAGAAGTTACACTTTAGTTTTACGCCATTAAATTAACTGAAAACATTAATAGATCATTTATATTCGTATTTGAACAGATATTTCGATAGAACGTTAGCCAATAAGTGTCCGAACCTGGACACAGTGACGCTAGATTACCAGTTTCATTGATCGCACCGTCTCCGTCTGTGTTTTTCCAACAAAGGCAGAAATACAGTCAAACTTTACACCGTTTAGCGTTAGCTGTCAGCATCTTAACCGTGTTTAATCCGGCTGCTAGCTAGCGGAAGGCTAACGTTACCCGCTGTTGAGTGTAGCGTTAACCATAGACAGTTAAAGAAACTAGCGTCACGTGCAGCGATGTTTCTGTTGCGCTTTCTCTCGTCTCCCTCCTTCATTTTACAGTTGAATGGCGGCTAAAACGGCTCCGGGTGAAAGGTCAATATGGAATGGATTAATATGCGTTATTTTTTTAACGCGCTATTTTTTCTCAGATTAATTAATCGAAATGAACGCGTTATTTTGACAGCCCTAAAAAAAAGTCTAAACTTTTACAATTATCAGGGTTCAAATTAAGAGTACCTACATTTGCATACTGTGCTGTTGAAATGATGCATTGATTAAAAGGGTCGGGCATCGTTTGGATTATAACAATTCTGATGTATCCAGTTCTGATTCTTCCTTTTGATTCCGGTTCTTATCGATTCTCGGAGTTGAAACGGGTCACATGCTCATTTCACAGATAAGAGGCCTTTTTTTATTTTTTTATTCAATGGTCCATCCATCCATCCATCTTCGTCCGCTTATCCGTGGTCGGGTCGCGGGGGGAGCAGCTCCAGCAGGGGACCCCAAACTTCCCTTTCCCGAGCCACATTAACCAGCTCTGACTGGGGGATCCCGAGGTGTTCCCAGGCCAGGTTGGAGATGTAATCCCTCCACCTAGTCCTGGGTCTTCCCCGAGGTCTCCTCCCAGCTGGACGTGCCTGGAACACCTCCCTAGGGCGGCGCCCAGGGGGCATCCCTATTCAATGGTTACAGCTTTTTCAGCCACACTTTAGAGCGCCGCTTACTGTGCTCCACGGTTGCAACACAACAAGCACCTGGCCAATTCCAATAAAAAAACGATTCCAGTGGAATTGGCATTTTTTAAACAAGTCCAAGTTGGAACTGGCTCTCTATAGGGCTGCCCCCCCCCCCCCCTTAGTCGATTAGTCGACTAATCGGTCGTTTTGGTCTTAGTCGACTAAGATTTCTTTAGTCTATAAGTCATTTTTTATGCTTATTTATGCTTAATTACTCATTTCCAAGCAACTTATGAGAACATTTCTGGTGAACACAAGATTCAAAATGGTGCTTTTGCAGGATTAATTTCGGAGAAACTCAGTTTTACAGACGGTTAATTCACTACATTTATATTGCGCTTTTCTAGTCTTAACCACCTCTCAAAGAGCACAGCTCTGTCGATTAAATCAACTAATCGATTAGTTGACAAAATCATATAAGTGTTAGTCGACTAAGAATATCTTTAGTCAAGGACGGCCTCTATGCCCAATCCTGTGTGAGTGTGTGTGTGTGTGTGTGCACGCCAGTTCTTTTGTTTGCAAGGCAGAAAACTTTAACAAGGTAATGGAGGGCCTGTTTGAGTTTTAGACCTTGAGGGTGAGGACATTTTTTCGGCTGAGGCCTGTTTGTTGGTCCAGACTTGGTTTTGAGGTCCAGGTGAGAGTTAGGTCTTTAGTTGTGATGGTTAAGGTAAGGGGGCTTGGGAACGATGTCAATGAGTGTCTTTACAAGTATAGATGTACATGAGTGTTTGGTAGGCTGTGCAAATAATTGAATTAGAGAAAAACGATTATTTTGCACATTACATTTTGCAAGTAAACTCTTATTTTGTCTTGTGTTCTGAAGGGGAATTCAAAAAGTTCAACAGGAAAACTAGTAAGGAAAATGTCCCAGTTGAAGGTGTTTTCACTGTTGATTTGTTTAACTTTTTCACAGCTTTTTAAGTTCAATAACTGCAACGTCTTTGCAAAAGTCAATGAGCAATCTTGTTACAGAATAGTGTTTTTCAGTATTGACCAAAATAATTGTGAGTATGATTATTTCCATAATCGAGCAGCCCTAGTGTGTGGTGTAACCCTGAGTCTATTCTCTTTACACTCTTCTGTCCTCCCTGCGTAGCTCAGTTTGTGAGTTAGTTAAATAACCCCTAAAGTAGACTCTCATCAAATGTTAACTGGATCTGTGGGAAGAAGATGAAACCACATACTTTAACTGTGAAAAACAAAGAGACATGCTTGAAAAATAATTTGATCTGCATTTCACGAATGCCATAATCAGCACAGGATGTATAATTTGATTAATTACAAGGTTGTATTTCAGTCACGGCTTTTCCAGCTTTGGCTAGGGACAAAATAATGAATTGGCGAGATGTATTTAGTACAAAGATTTTAATAACGGCTGTATTTACAGCCATTGTTCCGCCTCCCAGTTTGACACTCGGGGGGCCAACGTGCTGCATGGCTGGCGATGATTCATAATATATCCTACTTATTAAAATGTACTTATTAAAGCGCTTATTAAAAGTGAAGTACATGATATTTTCTTTCCTCTGTGGTTTTCATGACGAACTGGCAACGTTTCAAGAGCTTTTCATTGTAAGGTTTAGGCATGAGCTCTTCATTCAGAGGTAATAAGAAAATGTTGTCAACTCAACACTGTGTTTACCATTTTGAATCAAAAGGCTGTTTGATCACCGTGGACGTTGTAGGACAGTAGTTCCCAACTTTTTTCTCTGAGGTCCCCCTCAGCCCTGTCAAATGAACTTGTGTGCCCTTTAATCAATTCCGAATGTACTGTATGTTTTTTACATTGCATTACATCACATTACATTACATGTCATTTAGCTGACGCTTTTATCCAAAGCGACTTACAATTGAGTGTTTTCAACTGTGAAGGTACAAACTCCAGACAACAAGTAGTAAGTGCAAGTACATTAGCTTTAAATAAGTAAAGCTACAAAGAGACATATGAAAGTGCAAGTGCATTAGCTTTAAATAAGTAAAGCTACAAAGAGACATATGAAAGTGCAAGTACATTAGCTTTAAATAAGTAAAGCTACAAAGAGACATATGAAAGTGCAAGTACATAGATTTAAATAAGTAAAGCTACAAAGAGACATATGAAAGTGCAAGTACATTAGCTTTAAATAAGTAAAGCTACAAAGAGACATATGAAAGTGCAAGTACATTAGCTTTAAATAAGTAAAGCTACAGAGACAAATGAAAGTGCAGGTACATTAGCTTTAAATAAGTAAAGCTACAAAGAGACATATGAAAGTGCAAGTACATTAGCTTTAAATAAGTGAAGCTACAAAGAGACATATGAAAGTGCAAGTACATTAGCTTCAAATAAGTAAAGCTACAAAGAGACATATGAAAGTGCAGGTACATTAGCTTTAAATAAGTAAAGCTACAAAGAGACATATGAAAGTGCAAGTACATTAGCTTTAAATAAGTAAAGCTACAAAGAGACATATGAAAGTGCAAGTACATTAGCTTTAAATAAGTAAAGCTACAAAGAGACATATGAAAGTGCAGGTACATTAGCTTTAAATAAGTAAAGCTACAAAGAGACATATGAAAGTGCAAGTACATTAGCTTTAAATAAGTAAAGCTACAAAGAGACATATGAAAGTGCAAGTACATTAGCTTTAAATAAGTAAAGCTACAAAGAGACATATGAAAGTGCAAGTACATTAGCTTTAAATAAGTAAAGCTACAAAGAGACATATGAAAGTGCAAGTACATTAGCTTTAAATAAGTAAAGCTACAAAGAGACATATGAAAGTGCAAGTACATTATCTTTAAATAAGTAAAGCTGCAAAGAGACATATGAAAGTGCAAGTACATTAGCTTTAAATAAGTAAAGCTACAAAGAGACATATGAAAGTGCAGGTACATTAGCTTTAAATAAGTAAAGCTACAAAGAGACATATGAAAGCGCAGGTTCAAGATTTCTTTTTTTTTCTTTTTTAAATGTACAGTGGACATTTAATAAATTGGGGGTTAATTTTAAGCTCACTACAGACCGAGCCGAGAATCGACCGTCGTACAGTCTGGCGAGGTCGGTGACTCGAGTCTGTGCGGTGTGTTCCGAGTCGTCGTCCGTCGGCCTTCATTTTCGCCAATTTGTAGGGCATAGTCTGGAGGGCAGGACTCAAATGACCAATCTGATTGGTATTGGTGGAGAGCTAACCCGGAAACAGGGAGCTGAGATGAGCGTGACTAGAGTGACTTTGTTGATCTGAAATGAAGACAGATTCAGCAACTGCATGACGGCCTATTTCTCCTTAAAATGTTCTCAGAAACACGTTACGTTGAACTATTTTAGTAAAATATGAGATCGTATTCTCAACGAGTCGCCATTAATGGCTGTTTGAAAAATCCAAAATCCGGAAGAAAAAGGCCAGACCCACGTGACGCGTTCGTCCAATCAGCTGTCGGTTTTCATTTTTGGGCGATAATACAGATTAGCGCCGTCTGCTGTTATGGAGACGTATTACGTCTCGTCTCCTCGGCGTGTTCTTTGGCGCGTTTTGAACAATTTGGGGAGACTGATCAGTCCAAATGCCTTTTCTGACAATGGTCGCCCCGTCTGGTCTATGTTTGATCAGCAATCGTAAGCTACTACTTGGAGAAAAGCTGAATGTTTCAACCATTTATCCAATACTTAGCTATTTCAACTATTAACTAACTATTTCAACTATTAGCTAACTATTTCAACTATTAACTAACTATTTCAACTATTAACTAACTACTTCGACTATTAACTAACTATTTCAACTATTAGCTAACTATTTCAACTATTAGCTAACTATTTCAGCTATTAACTATTTCAACTATTAGCTAAATATTTCAACTATTAACTATTTCAACTATTAGCTAACTATTTCAACTATTAACTATTTAAACTATTAGCTAAATATTTCAACTATTAACTATTTCAACTATTAGCTAACTATTTCAACTATTAGCTAACTATTTCAACTATTAACTAACTATTTCAACTATTAGCTAACTATTTCAACTATTAACTATTTCAACTATTAGCTAAATATTTCAACTATTAACTATTTCAACTATTAGCTAACTATTTCAACTATTAACTGTTTCAACTATTAGCTAACTATTTCAACTATTAACTGTTTCAACTATTAGCTAAATATTTCAACTATTAACTATTTCAACTATTAGCTAACTATTTCAACTATTAACTATTTCAACTATTAGCTAAATATTTCAACTATTAACTATTTCAACTATTAGCTAACTATTTCAACTATTAACTATTTCAACTATTAGCTAAATATTTCAACTATTAACTATTTCAACTATTAGCTAACTATTTCAACTATTAGCTAACTATTTCAACTATTAACTAACTATTTCAACTATTAGCTAACTATTTCAACTATTAGCTAACTATTTCAACTATTAACTATTTCAACTATTAGCTAAATATTTCAACTATTAACTATTTCAACTATTAGCTAACTATTTCAACTATTAACTGTTTCAACTATTAGCTAACTATTTCAACTATTAACTGTTTCAACTATTAGCTAAATATTTCAACTATTAACTATTTCAACTATTAGCTAACTATTTCAACTATTAACTATTTCAACTATTAGCTAACTATTTCAACTATTAACTGTTTCAACTATTAGCTAACTATTTCAACTATTAACTGTTTCAACTATTAGCTAAATATTTCAACTATTAACTATTTCAACTATTAGCTAACTATTTCAACTATTAACTAACTATTATAACTATTATCTAACTATTTCAACTATCAGCTAACTATTTCAACTATTAGCTAAATATTTCAACTATTAACTATTTCAACTATTAGCTAACTATTTCAACTATTAGCTAACTATTTAAACTATTAACTATTTCACCCATTTTAACTGCTGAAATAGCTAATATTTGACAAACTATTTCAACAGTTAAGTTGTTGTTTTTTGTCGTTTTAACAGCAATTTACTTGTGAAATAAGTTATAAGTTATTGTTACATTTTTAATAAATCATTACATTTTAACCACATGGCCTTAGCAATAAACAAGCTGTTCCTTAATGTCGCCGACTGTCGTTTTGTGCTCTTCCTTTCTTTTTAATCTTTTATTTTTTAAAGTATCTGTTCAGGCACAATTTTAAAAGTATTGTTTTAGCACCGGCATCGGAAAACCCCCCAAAGAATACCCAACTCTAGTCACACCCAGTGAGCTGTTTTTTTCTTATTTGTTGTGAATTAAACTACTTTTTTCTTTTTAAAGCATTGTACAGATGTAGCAGCGAGACTCATAATGTCCGCAATGCAAAGGAAAAAGCACCAATGATTTTTTACAAGAGACACATACTGGCGCAGCTTCCTTTCACTTCCAGTAAAACACGACGCCAAAGCGCTCATTAAGCAGCCGTACGTTCCCCTAAGGCATTTTTAGGTTACACATCTCCGTGGAAACTGTTGAACAATGCTCTGTCCTGGAGGGACCGGGGAAGTCTCAGAAAGCATTTTTTAAAGGACGTGTCCAGTTGGAGATAATTGACTTCCTCCACCTACACCCTCTGTTGCTAGGCGATGGAACTTTAACCCCTTCCCCCCCGTTGCGAGGGTTAAAGGGCTGCAGAGGTAGTAACCTTTAGACAAAATGACAGCACAACCTTTCAGCCATGGAGCAACATGAATGCTACGTCAACAACTATGAATGTTCGTCTTTGGTGCTTGCTTTTAATAATTATTATTATTAAATAAGTATGATTATTTTGTAAGAAAAACTGGCAAATTACAAGGGACACACAAATATTCACACACTGTGTTATTATAGAGTTACAGATTGAGAATTTAAAGTGGCTGTATTATGTTCATTTTCGGTTTACATGGTTTAATTCTCAGAAAACATATTTTTGTTGTACTGCACATTGCTGCAGCTCCTCTGTTTTTAGCTACAGAGTGAGACATCACACCTCTATACCATCTTTGTAGGGATTCACACAAGGGGGCAGGCTTCTCTCCTCAGAGCGAAGCCATGATGGCACCATTTTATGCTAACCCTATCCATCACCCCCCGTTAGCATTCCATTGACTGCCATTCATTTTGGCGTCACTTTGACAGCCAATAACTTTACATCTGAAGCGTTTAAAGACTTAATTTGTCCGTTGTTTATTTCTAAAGAAACACGACAATGTATAAAAGGCTCCGTTACCTTGTACCTCACGTTATGGCTCCGTAGCAGATGTTTTTATAAAAATAGGCTAACGCTTGTGTCATAACCACGAGACTTACTGTCTCATTGTAGAGGAATTACCGTATAGTACAGGAGAAGCTCGCAGGCAGTTTGGACTTACATCAGCTGTTTAGTTTAATTACTAATGTTAACTAGCATTTTAGTTAGCAGTAATTAGCCTGTGCCTATGTTATCTCCTTACATATACCTACGCTCTCCGTCTCTGATAGATTGGGAATGATTGAGATTTCTCTTGCACAGCTACCAGAAGACTTACAACGTTCAGACACGTTGCTCACGTCACATCTACGTCATCAAGCTCAGTTTGAGGCTGCGCAGTAACGCTCAGCCATCACCGGGAAAGTGCTTCTAATAGACTTTACTGGTCTCCGTCAAAAACAGCGGAGTCACTGGGTCCATTTTATATACTGTCTTTGGATTCACACATGTGCAGTAGCTAGGTAAGATCACATCAGCTAGCTAGCTTTCTCTAACTTCAAGTCAGGATTAGCAGGGAGACTTCTTCTAAACGAGGGCGCACTTCCAACTTTGCGTGGAATACCTGCAGAACAGGGACATGAAAGTAGTTCTTTTGTAGATTATGGTGAACTAGTGTGTGTTGTAGCAGTGTTTTGCCATTGAGAACGAGCTAGCATGCTAGCGCTAGCATACTAACGTTAGCCACCTCGTCTCGGCTACTGACGCAGAAAGCCGTGCAGATTTTGACCAGCTCACCCGGAGACTGAAGGCAGGAATCATTCAGAAACCGTATCTCACTCAAAACAGCATGGATGTTTGTATGCGTGTGGAAGCACCAGAGACACAAAATAACCCCAGAAAAAGTAAAAAAAATAAAGACATTTCATAATATGGGCACTTTAAAGCAGTCTGGAACATATTAACAGGACGCCGCCGCACTACTGGGGATAAAGTATGCGCCTCTGGTAACCTCTACCGGCCTGGCCCAAAAAGATACAGATAAAGATGCAGCGGCCTCGGCCTGGCCGTCCTCCGGGTACCCAACTCTCAGGGTATATGTTAGTAAATTAAAGTAAAAGCAGGCTTTGCTTATCCCGTGCGAATGCACCACTCGAAACTCAGATGTGGGGTGATTTTTAAATCACACAAGGTCCCCAGATAATACAAATATGTCTTCCACAAATCTAGGGAAAACATTGATTTACTGTGGACGTTTCTGTAGTCACTGCACTTCTCTGAATTTGACAAGCTCATGAAAAACCCTCCGACTATATTAAGTTTTTTCACAAATATTGAACCAGTGCTTTGTACTAAGCTGCGTGCTCCTCACAATAGATGTGGACATTTTTCTTCCTCGATAGATTTCCCCCTGCGTGATTGATTGTTTCTGCAAAATGTCAGCCTTTAAAAAGAAGCGCTTCCTTTTCATCAAGTGATATTTACTGCTGAAAGTTTCTGGTCGTTCAGAAATCTCCAATTTAAGTCAGTTATATTGAAATGTCTTGATATGACTTATCTGCAAGTGGACACGTTGAGATAAAGAATAATATCACCAAATACCACACAGCCGACCCAGGAAAGCCAAGAACTGCTTTTTCATTTGTGGTCAAAGTGTTTGGATTTGGATTGTTTTCTGAGTCTGTCAGCAGCAAAAACAGCACTTTTAGTGGACGGAAATTGAAGGTTGCTTGCAACTGCCTGTTAACGTTACATTGGAGCTTGTTTCGCCGTGGCGACTGCAGCGGTCTTGTTCAATACTGGACCAATTTCAAAGATTGTTGTTCCCATCAGTTACTTGGACACAAAAACATGGAAAAATAGGATCCAGGTTAAAATAAAAGAAGTTAGCCTTAAGCAATGTGTATGAGCACCTGGACTGTAATATACAGAAGATTTGACATTCTACCTGCGAGGACTGCACGCACATGACGACCAGATTTATTATCTGCTTTAGTTTTCTTTTAGACAGACTGACAGATCTGGGTCATTTTTACTCTGTAGTCACACAAACAGATATTATTGGCCTGACAAGTGCAATTCATTTCCATTTCACAAGGTTTTTCATCAATATAGTATGCCTGTATAATTATAATAAGTGAAATGATATACATCAATCATGTGCCCTTAGGCTGTCTGTCACTTTTGACATCCATCACTCACACAAACACACCCACACTAACAGCATCTATGAGACTCAAACTGGCTTTACTGGCTGTCATTTGGGTGATCCAAAGAACCGAGAGGGATGATCGCCACTGAGAACTCAAACTTTTCACTTGTCTTTTCCTCTTCGTCCTTTCACTGGCCTTCTGCTTTGCTTCTTATTGACCTTCCCAGTAGGCACTACAGCGTCTTTTCCTCTTCCCACTCATTTCTTACAGAGAATGTGAGAACTAGGGTTGGGTATCGTTTGGGTTTTTTCTGATACCGGTGCTAAAGCGGTACTTTTAAAATGGTGCCGGTGCCTAAACGGTGCCTGAACCGATACTTTTTAAGAAAGTTTAAAAAAAGAAGAAGAAACAAGAAGGATAGGCCGACTAAACAACAGTCGCTGACATTTAAGAACACATTGTTTATTACTAAGGCCATATGGTCAAAATTAAATGATTTAATAGTTATGTAATAACTATAACTTATAATACACAATCACTTATTTCACCAGGAAATTGCTGTTGAACGACAAAAATCACCAACCAGATGGGAAAAGGTTATTTTACAATAACTTTGAATGCACCGCGAGGCTGTAGGTTACCAGTTTCTGTGAATGCACCGCGAGGCTGTAGGTTACCAGTTTCAGTGAATGCAGCGCGAGGCTGTAGGTTACCAGTTTCAGTGAATGCAGCGCGAGGCTGTAGGTTACCAGTTTCAGTGAATGCACCGCGAGGCTGTAGGTTACCAGTTTCAGTGAATGCACCGTCTGTGTTTCTCCGACATCGGCATCTGCTGCGCTGCAGAGCAGACTGTTGATATACAGTCACACTTTACACTGTTTAACGTCACCTGTCAGCATGTTAACCGTGTTTAATCACGCTGCTAGCTAAAGCTAGGCTAACGTTACCTGCTGTCGAGTGTAGCGTAAAGTCAGGCACCGAAATTTTCATTCTTATTCAGTCTCGTTACTACCGTTTACGTCGGAACCGGGGACCTACTGGCACCGCGTTTTGGTACCCAACCATAGTGAGAACTTTGACTCACAGTGTAAATGATAGATATCTAAAAGATGCTCACGATATATGAACATAGAAAAGGACGTATGACATATGTTATGTACATTAGATTCCCTGTGTCTGGGTCATGTTCTTTTTTGCATAGATGACATTTTTTCAGTTACAAACACATTTGTAATACTGTATATGTTGTACATAAATACCACAACACCCATGACACCTCTCCTAGAATATTATGTCCCATACAACACAACCTCAATTGAAACATAAGTAACTGGTTAGGTTTAGAGGACTAAATTGGAGACCCGCGGGATCTAACACAAATCTCGCGGGATGGCAGTTTTAACGTTGGTGGGAGTGGGCGGGCGGGCGGTCGCTCCGGAATGTAATATTTGGGGGGGGGGGGCATTATAGGCCTTTATTACACAGGACAGTGAAGAGGTGAAAGTAAGTAAGTAAGTAAGTAAGTAAAATTTATTTATAAAGCGCTTTTCACAGATAAAATCACAAAGTGCTGTACAACAGAATAGGTAGAACAAACAGTATAAAATGCATATACATATATCAAAGGACAGGGACGCTAGTGAGAACCCATCAACCAAAAGCTTTCCTAAATAAGCAAGTTTTCAGATCCTTTTTAAAAGAGACGACAGAGTCAGCCAGACGCACGGACAGGGGCAGGGCGTTCCACAGTCTGGGGGCAACAGACTGGAAAGACCTGGTCCCCTCGGCTCTTAGAACGAGTCTTAGGGACTGCAAGCAGATTTTGGTCAGAGGACCGAAGAGTCCGGCTAGGGAAATACGGCTTCAAAAGGTCCAGGATATACTGTGGGGCCTGACCGTTTAAGGCCCTGAAAGTCAGCACTAACATCTTAAAGTCGATCCTGAATTTTACAGGGAGCCAATGGGGAGCCGACAAGACTGGAGTGATACGAGACCTTCGAGGGGCAACCTGTTAAAAGTCTAGCAGCAGAATTTTGAACAATTTGCAGTTTGTTCAAAGCAGACATATTCAGACAGGTAAACACAGAGTTACAGTGAAAGGGGAGAGGGAGGGGGAATGTCATGCAGCAAACAGCCGCAGGTCGCAAATGCCGCAGGTCGCAAATGCGCCTTTATCCAGGCGCCCTGGGAATGTCATTTCTAGGAGACAGGGTTGATAGGTTAAGGAAAACGACTCTGTGGTACGATGACGTGATCCAGAAGTGGAGCCAGCAGCTCCAGCAGAGGTCTACAGGCCGTTTAAAAGTCAGGAGTTTAGTCAGTGTGGGAAACGAATGATGAAAGACCGAACGATGGTGTGATTCTGCACCTCGAGTAATGACTTTCCAACAGCTCAGTCTGTCACATTTGTTCCCAGTCCCTCTCCGTTCACGTGTTTCCTATGTATCACTGTCACAGGTAACCTTTTCCTGCAGGCTCATTGACAGTCTGTGTTAAGTTTAAATAACACAGGGATCCCTGGTATTATGCTGCTGCTGCTGCTGCTAATGTGACAGCGGTCGTCGTTAGTCTCGTTGTAGTATTTTATTGCCCCGTGGTGAGGCTTACACGTAAAAGATATTTATTATCACAAGAAAGTGCTCTCAGATGGTTTGTTTTAATGAGTCTGTTTAATATTCTTCTGTGATGGAGGGCTGCATGTCGGGTCTCTGTGTGAGGTAAAAATGAGCACTTCATAGAAAAGATCTCTGAACACGAGACACACAGTGACTTCAGACTGAGACTCGTCGTCAAAAGACTTCAGACTCAACTCGGACTCAAGATGCAGGACCCGCGAACAATCTTTACTTTTAGGAAACGTCTGATGAGCTGAATGTTAACGTAACCTCTAACCTACCTACGTAACACACGTTCTATATCCACAACATTCAGATCTCTGCAGGGTAAATCCAGACAGCTAGCTAGACTATCTGTCCAATCTGAGTTTTCTGTTGCACGACTAAAAATACTTTTGAACGTACACATGTTCCACCAAAACAAGTTCCTTCCAGAGGCTATTTAGCAGAGGCACCGCGGCTCCGTCCGGCGCTTAGCACCGCCAAAGACGATTGTGGTTGGTTTAAAGAAATGTCAATAAACCAGAGCACATTTTTCTCCCATCCCTGAATGCTGTGTGGACTAGCCAGACCTTCCTCCGCAGCGCTGTGGAGGAAGGTCTGGCAGTGCGAGACTACAGGTGACTTAATCTTTGTCCATTTATGTTGTATGTAGGTCGACTACAACATCGCGAGAAGAGACGGTGTATATTTATGCACTATGAAATACTCTTCACCTTCAGATGTTTGTTTCCTCGCGGTTTGGCACCAGCCGCATGGT
The DNA here is from genome assembly GCA_023631565.1 of Gymnocephalus cernua. Classification (NCBI taxonomy): domain Eukaryota; kingdom Metazoa; phylum Chordata; class Actinopteri; order Perciformes; family Percidae; genus Gymnocephalus; species Gymnocephalus cernua. The sequence continues at coordinate 41,882,682 of CM042426.1, read as the reverse complement.
AGGAACCTCATCAACACGCCCCCTTGCTGGCTGTGAATTATTTGCTCTGTTCACACATGGGCTCAAATGGACAATACACAGACTTTGTACTCAGGGAGCTGGCAGGGTACATTTGCGTTATCACATACAGCTCATCCGGTAAAGGACATCTTTTCCCTGAAATGTTCTTTCGTCACCTCGCAAATCTGTGGTCTGAACTGGACTTAAAGAAACTGCTGGCTTTGAAAAGCAACATGTCAAAACTCTGTGCTTGATTTCGTTCAAAGTGCCTTTAAATACACTGCTGATTGCAGCTTTAATGTAATGTAATGCAATAAATTGATGCATTTATTCTGCTTGAATTGCTCACAATACTTATTCCATGTGTTAGCCTGACAGGTGCTCAACACCCGCTAACATACTCTGTCACAGACATTCACTGGAGAGAAAATTACTTTTTCCCCCTTCCTCTCTCACTCTTTTTTGAGCTTTCTCACTCTCACAGGCATGCACGACTCATGCAAATCAAAGCAAATGAGCGTGTTCATTACTGAACTCTGCATACTCTCTTAGGCACCGACAGACTTAGGAAGTCACCAAGAAAGTCTTTTCATCTTTTCAATTACACCACTGAATGGAGGGAGGGACGGGTGTGAAGAAAAATGTCCAGGGATGACAAAAAAATGGCCTTGTTGAACCAGCCTCTCTTCCTCTCTTCCTCGCTCTCTCTGTCTCACACACACTTTAACACGTTCACACATTTACTTTTCATAAAAGCAGCCAGAGAAAGTGAAGCCACTTTAAGCCAGCGAGTGCTTTCAGCCCCTGTGAAGTTCTCTTGATTTGATGGCGTCGTAACATAAGAAACCTGAAAGATGTCACGGCGTCTTGCTGCAGTTAATCAGGCTGATCTGTAGAAGTTGCTGGAATGGTGCAATCTCATGAAAACTGTCAGACACTCAGCAAAGTAACTGCATCAGACCCAAAATCAGCCTGAGCTGTGAGATTGCAACAGATTTCTTTCAATGCACGAGCAGCTGAAATCTTAAATGATACTTAAACTTGGTCACTGCTTGCGGCCTCTTACAGGAAAAAAAATCTTGTTTGAATTTGTTTTTCTCCAAGGGGTCTAACCATTTTCCCCCGTCTCTGGTTTGCCTGGTTAGCTGATGTAATTATGCTTGTACTGTATAACCTCAACCCTGTAATGGTGTAAATGTATAACTTGATTGTGCATAACACAATCAAGTTATACATTTACACCATTTATTTCAGGACAACCTGGGCTATCAAGATATGTATGCTGCAGGGATGTCTAATAATATATACATTGTTATATGAGTATAAAGAAAAGAAAAAAAACTAAACAGAATTTAAATCCCACAGAAATGTTTTGAAATCACACAGAAAATAATAGACGTTTGGCTTTTGAAAATTGTTATCCCAAGTCTTGGCAATCAGAGGAAACAAAAATAAACTCTGTAACTAACACAAATATAAAACTATTTCGATTTTTTTCCCAGACAGGTCTAGACGCTTTTACCCAAAGTTAGTTTTGCCATCTCAAATGCATTTCCTGTCTACAATGAGACATCAGGAGGCTAAATCACACTCATTTACACATCCAGGGCTATACCCCAATGCCCCAATGACCTGCAGCTCTGCTCTGAGAAGTTATGCATTATTTATTACACTTATGTTTGGTCCAAGTTTGGTATATGTAGCAGTGAAGGAACACAGTCAGGAAAGTGGCAGGAAGACAGCCTCTGATTGGTCGACACACACTCACTTAACATTCTGGGAGTCGAGATTGTTGTATTATACATCCGTGGTCAAGATGGCTGGGGCTAGTAAACAAAATGATACTGCAGTTCTCCAGCTGGATTAATAAACTTCTGGAAGGGTTAAGATCACACAGAAGACATACATTATTTTATTAGTGACACAGCTTACTGGAAATATCTTTCCAGTAGGGCTGGGGGTAAACGATTACTTATTAAACAATTAATCGGGCGTTTATTTTCTCGATTAGTCGACTAATCCAACGACTAATTGGACGATTAATAAAAAACATAATGTATCTCAAATAAATACTAGTGCTGTCAAACGATTAAAATATTTAATCGCGATTAATCGCATTAATGTCATAGTTAACTCGCGATTAATCGCAATTAATCGCACATTTTTATCTATTCTAAATGTCCCTTGATTTCTTTTTGTCCCGTTACATTTTCTCATTTTAATTCTCTTATCGACATGGAAAAGTGGATCAGCTGCTTTGTGACAATGTTTTTTTTATTGAAAACATCATCGTCATATACGTAGTGTTCAATTTCACACTAACATTCACACTTGGAGCTAACAGTCTGTCACATAATGTAACGCTGTTACCTCCATTTTCCATCGCAAATAGTACTGCCTCATGCCTGAGGCGAGCGTTGGTCGTCGTCATAGCGACCATGGTTTCCATGACTCATTTCCTGGTTGTCCTTCTCCATAAACAACGTAAAATCAAGGAGAGGGTTTTCCTGCTCCAGGTTTCCCACCGTGGTCAGAAAGAACAGAGGAGACACTTTGTTTCTCTCTCTGACTGTAGAGTCACTACTCGCTCCGAAGCTAATCGCTGTGACGAGCCTACTAGCTACGCGGCTCGCAAGCTCAAACCATACTGTCTTTGGCTTAAACCGGCCGCGGCTTGTGTCTGTTTTGTTTCCGGTCTGCGACATTACAAGACCCGCCCTTCAATCACTACTATTGGCCAGGCGTCCAAGGTAACGTAACCCCATTTGTTCAGGTCCTATCCCCTGACCAATCCGCTATCCTCACCACTCGAGGTGAAATGCCTAACCCCAACCAATCAGCTGCTTCGTAGGGCGGGACATGGCGTGGCCATAGACAGTTAAAGAAGTGGACTAACAGATCCCGTTGCTCTCTCTATGAACTAACTGACAGCCCTAATAATTACCAAACTATTCTTAATAATATACGTTATTAAACAACAGTTTTGCACAGCAAAATCATCTGCTTTACACAAAATAAAATAAATAAAATAATGTTACTGTTATACAAAATGAAAGGCCAGCCTGTTTACTCTTTTACAGTAGCAACATAACTCTCTTGTTCAACAGCTACTGCAGTCTGCTTGCTACCGTTAGCTAGATCTAGCAGCTGTGCACTTTGGGGGTGCTAGGCTAACCAACGCATCTCAGCTCTCTGCGCAGTTTGTTCGTGCTAGGTTAGTAGCTAACGTTGACGTTAGCTAACGTTAGCTACTATAGATAGCTGTGTTCTGCAGCCGTAAGCTAGCTACCATTCAAGCCGACATTAGATGATAACTAGCGTTAGCTAAACACAGCTGTCTAGGCGCCAGTAGCTAGCTAACGTTAACCTTGTTTCGTCCTCCATTCTGCAATGTTTTGGTCTCCCACGTGTGTGTGGTGAGCTGTGGCGAAGCGTCGGCGTAAAAATATGACGTCAACGTAATTTTGATGTCGACGTCATCGACGCGACGCTACAGGCCTACTTTCCAGTTATCAGACAGTCATGCCTGAAGCTTAGCGGCGCAATATCAAAAGTTGGCCGTCCTGTGTTGTGTGTTTTGATGACCGTGTGGAGGTTTAATGTGGTCATTAACTGATTAATATCAGACGTGATGACATAAAGCAAGTAATGCTATGAATTCTTCCTTGGAACAAGAGTCACAGTCAGTCATGGTAACGTTTGCACACTGCATAAAAAGAAAGAAAGTTAGTTCAAATACAATTAAGCTTTGACCGTAACGTCAACTTCTGGTCTTCAGGCATGTGAGTTGTTGTTGACAATGAATTGGCTATGAATGAATTAGCATGCTAATCAGTTGATAATGATCACATTGTGTGAGAAGAAGGAATTATTTGCATTTTTGATTGGCTTTTTTGCCGCTGGTGAAAGGCAGTGTTAGGATTCATGATGGAGATCAGGCGGTCGCAGTTAAACCCTGTAAGAAGAAGAATTAATGTATTTCATCTGTAGCGCTTGGCAATCACTGAGTGTGTGTGTGTGTGTGTGTGTGTGTGTGTGTGTGTGTGTGTGTGTGTGTGTGTGTGTGTATTCTTGTTTAATTACATTCGTGGGGTCCAAAAACCAGGAATACAGTGTACTTGTGGAGTCCGGAGAGTTTTGTGGGGCCAAAATGCTGGACCCCACAAGGTTAAAGGGCTGTTTGAGGGTTAAGACTTGGTTTTAGGGTTAGGGTTAGAATTAGGTTATGGTTAGGGTTAGGGTAAGGGTTAAGGTAAGGCATCTAGTTGTGATGGTTAAGGTTAGGGTAAGGGTTAAGGTTAGGCATTTAGTTGTGATGGTTAAGGTGAGGGTAAGGGTTAAGGTTAGGCATTTAGTGTGATGGTTAAGGTGAGGGTAAGGGTTAAGGTTAGGCATTTAGTTGTGATGGTTAAGGTGAGGGTAAGGGGCTAGGGAATGCATTTAGTGTGATGGTTAAGGTGAGGGTAAGGGTTAAGGTTAGGCATTTAGTGTGATGGTTAAGGTGAGGGTAAGGGTTAGGGTTAGGCATTTAGTTGTGATGGTTAAGGTTAGGGTAAGGGGCTAGGGAATGCATTATGTCAATGACGGACCCCACAAAGATAGTGAAAAGCACTGTGTGTGTGTGTGTGTGTGTGTGTGTGTGTGTGTGTGTGTGTGTGTGTGTGTGTGTGTGTGTGTGATGATTATGTTGTTGACATACAGTACATGGAGGGCGGGCCTTGTATGGAAGGTGAAGGTTTGGTTTTCGACACGGTGAAGTCACGTTCATCAACTTAAATCCAACCAAAATGTAATTCCATTTCCTATCTTTAATATACTATACCTGTACATTTCGTCAATATACGCTTCGGTACTACAGGAATAATTCAAGCACTACTATTTAAAAAATGATTCACCACTAACAACATCTACGGAGCCCCTAAAAGGGACATAGGGATTTATTTTTTTCTCATGCGCACAAGAAACGTTCTGGTGTAAAAAAGAACATTTTCTTCTGAGCAAAAAGTATTTTGTGCTTATGAGAAACCAATCTGAGTAGCTGAAGTCAGAACAGCTGCTGAAGGGAGAGAAATTGATTGATCGTTTTCAAATCAAAGTCGAATGGAATAATGTTACATATGACAGATCGTTTACAGAAGTGTCCTGTTTTCATTGGGAAAAGGTGCAATATGTAGCCAAAAAAAAAAATCATGGGGCGCCTGGGTAGCTCACCTGGTAGAGCACGCGCCCATATATAGAGGTTCACTCCTCGATGCAGCGGCCGCAGGTTCGACTCCGCCCTGCGGCCCTTTGCTGCATGTCATTCCCCCTCTCTCTCCCTTTCATGTCTTCAGCTGTCCTATACAAATTAAGGCCTAAACAATAAAGTTAATTAACTTAAAGATGATAAAGTAACTGTTAAACGATTTCATGCTGTGATTGTGAAATAAAAACTTTAGCCAGATAATGTTAGCAGTACTTCGTTAGCATAATACAGACAAGTATCTCATATTAGCAATTTTATATATTATCTAATCATCTATCTACGTAAAAAATGTAATTGGCTGACTTGTACATTTGTATATATTTTATTTCAGCACATTTTAATATTGAATGTACGTTGTATTTTAACAGCACATTGACACACACACACACACACACACACACACACACACACACACACACACACACACACACACACACACACACACACACTCCACTCTCTGCAGTACCTAGAATGTGTTTATAATTGGCCACATGCTGATTGGAAAAAGTGACACTATAAAGTCCCCAGCAGGAAGCCAAAATGGAAATGTGCTAAAGTAATCCAGCAATGAGTTTAATTTCCATCTTTTCTCTCTTATTTTATGTGTCTCTTTCTGATAGATTTTTATTTTTTATTATCAGGAGAAACGGCACAGTAAATCCGAAGAACAGAAAGTAATCTGTGGAAAGAAAATCTATCCGTTGGCGTATCTCGTTGACAGCTGATAGAAATGGAGACCTTTATCTTGTTATCAGAAAACATTTCCATCAGCAGTGTCCAGGTGTCTGGGACGATGCCATGACACAATGACAAGCACATCAGCTAATGGACCCATACACACCAGGACGAGTGTCACAGATGCTGCAGGGCGACACACATAACTCCGTCTGGAACATTTCTAATGGCCCTACAGCTGAAACCTCTCATCTCTTCACTATTTCTTCTTCTGAGTTAAGAGCTTCTCCCGTATCAAACCAAACACTTCAGTTTTCTCTGGCTAAGAGGTGAAGAATCTCTGCCTGAGCTCTTCTTGTTCAGTGCCGATGAAAAGAAATGATCATGTTGACAATCCAGAAGAGCATGCTCAGACTTGCTACCAGCATCTCTTCTGACTATGAATACCAACCTTTGCTTTCTAACGGGAGATTTAGAGTCCTTTGGTATAGATACAACAGGCTCAATATTCAGTCCATCCAGAAAAACGTGATTATGCGATCACATAATTCAATGCATAATCAGCCAAAGTCTGCATATTTATGCGGGGGGGGGGCCCGCATTTTTTCAAATACGCCTTTCGCCGCATAAATTGCCGATTTCCACGCAAAATATGCGGGGCTTGCATGATTTCATAATCCCCGCATTTTCGTTGCAACAAAAGTCACATATATCTCAGCAGAAAGTTGAAAAATGTTGCGTTTACTTCACACAAGAGCAGCCATTTTCCCCTGTTGCCATGGGAACGTTATGAAGTGACGTCATTTCGTCTAGTGAGAACACGGTGTTGGGGGGGGAATCACTTTTTTTTCTCTTTTTCATCAAACCGCAATTTTTGCAAGTTCCCGCAATTTCATCGCATAAAATTGCATAAATATTCCGCATATTCCATCGCATTTTTGAAGAAAACGTGCCGCATAATCAAGGATTTTTATCCGCAACAATCACAAAAAAACTTTTCTGGAGGGACTGTCAATAACTCTTTTGTACATCAGTCTATCCTGTTGCTAAACCAAAATCAGTTTGCTGCCAATTAAGATGTGGATCTGAAAATATCACTAAAAACATGTGTCTTTGCCGTGGCTGTTGATATGTCTTCATCTTTGTTCTACATGTGTAATGGTTGTCTGGCTCTGCGTGTATTTTTCTTTTTATTTATTTTTTTGAGTGAAGCTGCTCGGTGTGAACTGGCAATAGAGTTGTATTGTATCTTATCGTATGCTGTTGCAGCGATTCTTTAGGTCACACGGATTGGTTACTTAACTAACGTGTTGGCTTGTTTGAGTTTGTGTTGCATGAGTAGCATGTCAAGTTGCTCACCCAACAATAGAGCTCAACAGTCCCGCCCACACTCCGAAAGACCTTGGGTTCCGGAAGTAAATTTCCCATTCATTTTTCCCATTGACGTCTGGAAGAATCCGTATAGTAATATATCTATAATCTAATCATTTAGAGTGAAAAAACTAACAGAAAATCCCCAAAAAGTCAAAGGTACAAGACTGTGTGTACATATTTTCAATATCGAGCAAAGGAACTACAATCCCACAAACCACCGCGCACCACTGAATAAAGGAAGCTTGCGTTAGTTTAGCTAACAGCTAATTCGGCTAACCGCTAGCTTAGACAGCATGTAATAACTTTAAAAGACCCTCAAAATGAAACCTGAAAAGAACCGTTAAAATATATAACAGCTGTTACATCAGCTGCAGCCTGTTTTCCCAGTATTTCGTTTGAGTTAACGTTATTTTAGACTGAATCAAGCCGTTAGCTAGCGGCTATCCTAATTAGCTATTAGCTAAACTAACGTTAGCTTGCCGGCCGAAGTGTGGAACAGGTCGTGTTCGTGCTGTCTCGTAAATCCTCGGAAAATCATCTTGCGCATGTGCAAGACGAATCGTGCAGGCAGCCCCCCCTCCTCCCCCTCCTTACCAGCATGAGTTCCACCAATCAGAGGCATCACTGTGGGATTGTGGGATTGTTCAGGATTGTGGGTAATGAAGTACTTATCCAAGACATCGCGAATAAAAGACATTTATCTCAAAACAAGGTTAGTGCCCCGCAAACTTTTGTCATCTATATGAGCATTTACAATCGCTTAGTCATGCCGTAGCTGGTTTTGAGTCTAACATCGACGGTTACGATTTTATGGCTTGTTCGGAAATTGTCAATGGAGAAATTGCATTGGATTTTTACTTCTGGAACCCGCTGTGGGCGGGACTGTTGAGCTCTATGTCTATGCACAGTGTTTGGGGCACCGCGTTACTAAGGCTGGGCACAATTTACACTTTACAATCAAGTTTTTATCCTTTCGCGTAACTAATTTGAAGTAATGGGCATACCTCCACCGCTAAAAAGACGTCTTAAGCGTTGGTTCTGGCATGTTTCGTCTACTCGGACGAGTGTTATGGTGTTACGCAAACACGCACGAAAGTGTGAATTTCCCCATTGTGGGATTAATAAAGGATCTTGAATCTTGAATTGAAATTAATCTTAAAAACGGGCGTTCGATTTGTTATTCTTTCCTCACGTTAAGCAGATAGTTGAATAACCAGTAATGCAAGTAACGCTGTCATTATTTTACAAGCAACTGTAATGTGATTACTGAGTTATCAGCAGTAACGCGTTACTGTAATCAGATTACATTTGTCTGTTACATTACTGTTGATGACTCAGTAACTGTTTTTAAAGTCAAAGATCTGCACACTGACCTCTAATCAGAGAACCGTGAGGATTTTAAGATACAAAGGATTAGATATTCAGGTTATCTCTATCCAGGTCACTCGAGAGCGCGGCAACAAGTAGTGACGGATGGGATTTCGTACGTGTTTAATTTTCTGATCCATAAATCATGTTGACGCCTCAGATTAATAGAGTGCAGTCACCTGGCTTGCTACCATTCAAAGAGTAGGGCCTTTGGTCATATGGTACAATTGCTTGCAGGGGCAGTTTTCGCACCACTTATACAATATAATAAAGTGAGACCTTTTTGTTAAGACATGCAGTCACATCATCTCCTCTGGGAGTTCCCTGAAGCAATCTGCGAGCACAGAATGGACGAGGATAAACTAACAAACTAACAAGCAGCATTTTTGGGGGGCTCTCTAAAGCGACAAAAGGTGTCTAAAGGAAGCAAAGAGGTTCTTATATTGTAATGCCTACTCCTTCTAATGAGCAGTTTGAGTTGATGTGACATTCTTTCCCCTGTTTCTCTGTCTCAGCTGAATTCGCCGGGCCTGCTGACTATGCCCCGGAGCCCCACCTCCAGTGAGGATGAGATGGCCCAGAGCTTTTCTGACTACTCCGACGACTGTGCCTCCGACAGCTCCCACGAAGAGACCATTTACGAGACCATAAGGGCCACCGCCGAGCCATCGCGGAACCACATGGACGACATTCACATCAACTCGCTGGTCATCCGCATCCTCATCCCCGACCTGCAGCAGACGGTGAGGATCTCTGAGGGACAGAAATGTGGAGGGCGGTCTTTGCGTTTGCATTTGTGTGGGCGTCGATATGAGATATGAACTAGATTTGTTTTTCAATGTTGACATGTGAGTATTGATTATCCAACCTTGTTGAGATCCACTAATGATTTAGTGATGGTTGACACCGTATAGCAAAGATTCTCTATAGCTATATCATGTATTTTCGTTTGCTAACATTAGATGTTTACATAGCTAAAAGCCATATTTAGCATTATAAAGAGTTATTTTGTTCCTGAGACAGAAACAGGTCTCAAACTAAGTTAATTTGCTCCTGATCTGTCCGTCTGAAAAAACCCATTTCAGTGTCAGAATGTTCTGGATATATGTTGCTTGTGAAAAATGGGGGTCCAATATTTACTTTGATAACTATGGGGCGAAAGAATCGCTCATAATCTGTGTTCATGTTCACTTCCATTGGAATCAATACATCAGGACCTGCCGCTAGTCTCCTAAAGAGGCGTGGCGGAGGACAAACCTAAGTGACAGATACAGGAAGGGGCGTCTTGCATCTAAACCGTCTGTGGTTATAGCCTAATTTACAGTGGAATGAGCTTTTTTTTGGAAGCTGGTACTTAGTAAACTCAAGCCCAACACTGTGATGTTGATGCGTTCGAGCTGCTCGAGAGGCACTCATGCACCGCACGACCCTCTGTGGCATTTAAGCTGTGGGTCATGATCAGTTGCATCAAACAAACAAGTATATTTTAGAAAATGTGGAGGGGAAAGTAGACTGTGAAAACAGATAATAAAGGTCTTGTCAGTGACCCACATGTACTCCGATGCACTCACAGCACACTGCAACTACAACAAGCTTATATGCATGTCAGAAAATGTTTCATATCTGCTCTTACATGTACGCATTAGTATTTCCTCACTTAGTCTTAAAGATCTTTTTATTTGAAACACAAATGCTCGTAGGGAGACGCAGTACCGAGGTCTTCCGTGAGATGTAACCGATTCGGAGAATGTCCTTCACTGAAAACCGCCTACGTACGTTTATGCAGCAATCAAAACTCACATTTACATTTATAGTGGCCGCGCCCTCTAGTGGCCGTAGTAATTATGACAGGAGCAAAACAGGAAGTCATGTGACGAAGTATAAGCGCGTCAAATTCAGCATATGGAGGCAGGTTGCGGTGGCGGACGGGTCAAACATGGAAGGACTTTAGTCAGACTTACTAGACTTTAGTAAACGGCTAGTTTTTTTAACTTATGGAACAAATGGAGCTACGTCACATTCTGTGTCTTGTGCGTAACTGGAAATAAAGTCTGATTTTAACCCAAACCACGATCTAAACATAACCAAGTAGTTTTTGTGCCTAAACCTAACCAAACTGTTACCGTTTCACAACGTTAACATGTTTAAAGTGCCCATATTATGCTCATTTTCAGGTTCATAAATGTATTTAGAGGTTGTACCAGAATAGGTTTACATGGTTTAATTCTCAGAAAACACCATATTTTTGTTGTACTGCACATTGCTGCAACTCCTCTTTTCACCCTGTGTGTTGAGCTCTCTGTTTTAGCTACAGAGTGAGACATCACACTTCTATACCATCTTTGTAGTGAGTCGCACATGCTCAGTAGCTAGGTAAGATCAAATCAGCTAGCTAGCTTTAATCTCTAACTTAAAGGCAGGATCAGCCGGGAGACTTCTTCTAAACGAGGGCGCACTTCCAACTTAGCGTGGAATACCTGCAGAACAGGGACATGGAAGTAGTGCTTTTGTAGATTATGGTGATTATGGTGTGTTGTAGCAGTGTTTTGCCATTGAGAACGAGCTAGCATGCTAGCGCTAGCACCTCGCTAGCACCTCGTTTCGGCTACTGACGTAGAAAGTCCTGCCGATTTTGAACAGCTCACCCGGAGACTGAAGGCAGGAATTATTGAGAAACCGTATCTCACTCAGAACAGCTGAGTTTGTATGCGTGTGGAAGCACCAGAGACACAAAATAACACCCCGAATTCCAGAAAAAGTGATTTCTCTTTCATAATATGGGCATTTTAAAACCGCGACAGTTACGTTCTCTGGTTTAGATTTCTGGTTTAGTTTTGCGAAGGGCTCCTGTGGGTCGTATTAGACAGCAGCAATAAACAAGCTATATCGTCGTACGGTATGAAGGACTGGATGAGTTTTGTCAAAAAAATGAAGTCAATTACATTTTTATATAAATTCAATCTTAAAGATACTCACAAGCAGGCACAAGGTATTGTCTGGGATCATAATAACCCTTCTTTTCCGTATCATTTCCATTCATGTATAACTAATGCACTCTACCTCTTGGGCAAATGTATGCTTGTTGCATATTAATTATCTGCCTTTGAAACATGCTGGCAGCTGCCTGTGGTTTTAAAAGTAGGCTTATTACACTAAAGCCTTTGACTTGAATGAGCTCTGATCAACATCCGCATGGTGTTCTTATAGCTAATAACAAAACTATGCTAATAACACAGTGGTGTGTGAATGTTGAGTGGGCGGGTTGATGAATAGACTTGTGCGTAGGTGAGGGTGTGTGTTTAAAGTATTAATGTGACTCTTTATGCAGGGAAATGTGTGATTGTAAATAACCGTGGGGTAGACACAGGATTTTGTAGATTACAGGGACAGTTACTTGTGTAGGCGCAGCGTGGTTCAATACTGACTAATTTAAGATGAGGCCCACCCTACTGATCCGTAAAATATATCTCTGGCCGTCACAACGCTGAAGCTGGCTGTGTAGTGTAATATGTTGGTGCAGTTTATAACAAACACGGTGAAGCCCAGAGGACAAAGGAAATGACAAGTTATAATTGTCGCCACGTTTTCCATTAGTATGTAAATGAAGGTTCGGTAGATGAATAGCAGAAAGCAAATGATGCATAATGAATGTTAGACCTCATACCTACACACGAGTGTGTGACTGAAAAACAACCACGCCCTCAGATAATGAAACGCAGCAAAGATAAAATTATTTTCTAACTTCAAAGCAAAAGTTTGACATTGTCGGGAAAATACTTTCTGGTGGAAAGCGAGCTGTGAAAAACTGATCACCGTCATATCTCTCTGTTAAATATAAAAATACAGCAAGCTGTCAGTTACCTTGTTTGCACAAATACTAGAAACGTCTCTGTCCAACGATAATCATCGCGTTCTCATGAAAGGGTACGATATCTTACGGAAACATATGCGCACTCATTCGTATGATAGCGTGCGAAATTAGGAGACTGATGGCTGGTCATGTGACGACCGGTCACATGACAGTTAAGGTTAGCTGTCTTTACAGTTAAATATAACAGAGAAAAGGTTACTGGGAGCCGTTACATTTACGTTTATCCAGCAAAAAGTGACGCGTCATTAACGTTGTGAAACGGTCGCAGTTTGGTTAGGTTTAGGCCAAAAAAGGACTTATATAGTCGTGGTTTGGGTTAAAATCAGACGTTACTTCACTTTCAGTGACTACGTTTACATGCACATAATATTCCGATTTTTGCCCTTATTCCGAAAAAAGACCATATTCTGACTAAGCTGTTTACACGGCTAACGAAAGAGAATATTCCACTAATCACTCCCTCCAGAAAAACGCAGAGTTTTTGTTGTGATTGTTGTGGGCAAAAATCCTTAAATTATGCGGCACGTTTTCTTAAAAAATGTGATGGAATATGCGGGATATTTACGCAATTTTATGCGATGAAATTGCGGGAACTTGCAAAAACTGCAGTTTGATGAAAAAGAGAAAACAAAGTGATTCCCCCCCAACACCGTGTTCTTACTAGGCGAAATGACGTCACTTCATAACGTTCCCATGGCAACAGGGGAAAATGGCTGCTCTCGTGTGAAGTAAACGCAACATTTTTCAACTTTCTGCTGAGATATATGTGACTTTTTTGCAACGAAAATGCGGGGATTATGAAATCATGCAAGCCCCGCATATTTTGCGCAGAAATCGGCAATTTATGCGACGAAAGTGCGGCGTATTTTAAAAAAATGCGGATAAATATGCAGACTTTGGCTGATTATGCATTGAATTCTGCGATGCATAATCGCGTTTTTCTGGAGGGACTGACTAATATTCCCGTTTACATGTATCCGTGCAAAACACGTTTTTTTTTTTCGAAGTTTACCAGCGGTGGCGGACTTATTGGAGCGTGCGAACACAGCGTCCCTCTTTCATTCCTTGAAAAGGTTGGCATAGCGATGTGTGCACATATACAAAAACCTGTTGATATCCAAGTCTTTGATAATGTTTAATAGTAGCTGTGTTTCTCCTTCTTATCGGGTCTGCAGCCCTGCAAACTGTTGGCTGGTTGGTTTGTTTACAGCAACCATAGCAACGCACAGGGCTGACCGTAAGCCTGCGTTGAAAACCCTGATTGAGACGCATATTCCGAATGTGCTGTACACACGTCCAAAGAATGCCTCTAATACCTAAATAATACCAGCATATCCCACATGTCTTAATCGGAAAATGTGTCGTCCCAGTTTTTGTTACGCGACGCACCGATACGCACAATACTATGCGTTGTCGTTGGGGGCGACACTGCAAGTATTCGTTATGTAGCTAGTCAACGTTGTGTGTGTGTGTGTGTGTGTGTGTGTGTGTGTGTGTGTGTGTGTGTGTGTGTGTGTGTGTGTGTGTGTGTGTGTGTGTGTGTGTGTGTGTGTGTGTGTGTGTATGTGTGTGTGTGTGTGTACGTACGTAGCCAATGCTGTGTGCAAGATGCTGAAATAGCCTACGGCAGGAGAGAGATAGAGGGACGTAAACGTATTTACAACTTCATAAAGCCTGCTAAACCATGTTTAAGCGACCATTTATCAATGTATTGGTCAGTGCTGCCCTATTGTAGCACGCTGTGCTGGTGGAGATGCACGCCAGCATCTGATAAGAAGACAAGTGCCGCTCTCCCGTGACGCCTGCGTCCGCTTGCGTCTGCTGTGTAGACTATGAAAGGGAGCGCGTCGCACGCGTAGCTTGCTCGCGTTGACTCTGCCAAAGCCCTTACGCACCTGACACAAAACGTGACGTAGTGCCCTTTGTTCCACGAAGTAAAAAAAACATACTTTTATTTTCAAACGGGACACGAGCTCCGGTCTCCTTGTTGAAAGTCCTGCGTTTGTTTGAAAACCGAAATAACATCCGTACATCTGTTGTTCTTTCTGCTTTAAACCCTGATGTCTATTGTGTCACGCCTGAAATGTATTCGTGGATAACGACACAGCTTTAACAGTGGAATCTGTGAATGCTTTATGTGTTTTATTAATTCTAACAGTGGAAATTATGAATGTTAATATTCACATACTGTAGCAGCCCCATGCATTTATTAGCCGCACACTGTTGGCTTTAATAAAGCCCCAGGTGTGCTACATTTACCGTACGGGAGAACAATATGGTGCCTGGTTCCTGTGAATTAACGTTAGGACGACGACTGTAGCTCCTGTGGGCAGTATATAGCTGCATCCCTATTGATCCTATAGCACACGAACGGAGCTTTCAATGGATATTGACTATCTGTCCGTCCCAGAAAAGGTATGGATGTGATGGTTTATCATCAAAGACCAGCGGTGCCTAGCTGTAACTCCCTGTAGATGAGCAGCTGGAGTACAGTAGCTTCATCTTGGGCTGGTGCAGCTTTGTACTGTAGATCTTGCAGATCTTTGTTTGATGTGTGTGTCCCCGGGGGCCGAGAGGCGTTCCCGCTTTATGTCTGTGACTGTACAGTGAGCTCAAACATTTTCTCATCACGTGGTGGGGCAGAACACAACAAAAGGACCGAAGACGAAGAAGAAAGGGAAACAGGAAGTTTAGTTTCAGCTAGGGTTGGGTGATGTCCCCTAAATTGGCAGTTGATGATGTTTACAGTGAAACATCGTGATGGACGATGTTATCGTCATCGCCCGGTTGGGGGGGGGGGGGGGGGGGGTAAAGCACTTGTTATTTTACTATATCGCTTTACATGAATATTTTTTTCTACTACTATAGGCTAACAGTTAACAGAAACGATCAGACATGCATTTAAATGCCCTCTGTAAATAGACAGAATTACATGGCTATGCTGCCTGCTACGGGCCGTAAATTACAACTTGACCTACTTTCACTTACCTACGGTGCAGATGTCCGTGCTCTGCGTAACGACAGTACAGTGGAACGTTTGCCTTTAACAGAGCGACAGTAATAACCTAATATACCAGCATTACTGAGATTTAACTACATTCTCTGTTATATCTGCACTTAATAAACAGAAACATAACTCTTGTTATTGTTGTTCTGATGCGCAATATTAGCTCACACAAAATAGCACCGTCGTTAATTAGCCTACTGTTGCTAACGTACATTCATAAATCCTACATAACATCGTCCCGTACCCGCAGGACATCTGACTTACTTACTGATGCACGCACACAGGAGTGTCCACAAACTTGTGAGAGGATAAAGGAAAGCGCGAAACGTTCCACGTTAACGCCTGTTTTACAGTTCTGTGGAGGCTCCACGCAGAGCTTTCGCCGTAGCATGTACGCAAGCGGCCTGATGTTTATACTCGTGCGCTGGTGTGTGCGTGGAACCGGCATGTGTGTGTGTGTGATAGAGTGAGGGAGGAAGTGAGAGAGTGACGGCGATTAGTTTCGGAGCGAGTAGCGACTCTAGAGTCATAGTGGGAGAAACAAAATGTCTCCCCTGTTCTTCCTGACCACGGTGGGAAATCTGGAGCAGGAACTAGCAACAGTTTGTTTGTGTTGTCGTAGCAACCGGTAGCAACATGCTCGTCCATGAGCTGTCTCTCTCGTGTCTCTTGCAAGCGCGGTTAACTCATGAACTCGCCGTTTTATTATATAAAATATTCACTAACTTTAAACATTGTGTTGTCGACAACCAAGGAGATGTAATCATTATGTCGTGACTCGTGCTACTAGCTAGCTAGCTAGCGCTAGCTACTAAGGTTAGCCTGCAGCTTCATCTCTCATCCACATTACAGGCTTTACAGGCTTTACAGGCTTTACAGCATACAGCGCTCGGATGTATCATAAGATAATACCATGGATGTATTAATAGAACACATGGTGAATTACAATCATTAGATATATATCCATTATTACAGCTACAGGACCTCGGGAGAACCGTCACATGAGCATGCGCAGTGCAGGGCGACGTGCGGGTCTGCTCGCGTCCATTATGCGCGTTCATCATGCCTAGTTTAATAACTCTGAATTCGGCTACTAGTGAATGTTAAAAATGTTAAAAACGTGACATTTTAAACAAGCACCCTTTAAGTGTTCAGGCTGGTTAGTTGATGTACCCCCCCAAAAAATGATCAGCTGAAATATAGACGTTTTTTGCCATGCAAAGTCTATGTGAAAAGTCTTTCTGGGCCATGAGGTGCAGTCCCACGCTACGTTATACGCTAAGCCCATGGTGGCTTTAAGACATAGAAAATATAAACAATTTTCTATTTGGATGTCCTTTTGCCCCGCACATCTTTTCATTTGTGTTGTAAAATTCACAATGAATGTGACATACAGCTATTAACAGCTGCTTTACATGGCAAATCTTAACAGAATAGTGAAGTGTGTGTGTGTGTGTGTGTGTGTGTGTGTGTGTGTGTGTGTGTGTGTGTGTGTGTGTGTGTGTGTGTGTGTGTGTGTGTGTGTGTGTGTGTGTGTGTGTGGTAGGAACATTGCTGACCCATACATGCACTCATGGCCCTTTGATGTAATTAGCTTAGGTGGTTATAACTCCAGCATAGAGAGTGTGTGTGTGTGTGTTCACGTATGCAATAATGCTCCTGATTTCACATTCATCACTGAGCACTCAGTGGGTCCATTTCATCACATGATTGTGTCGCACAGTCGACTTAGATAAATAATTCAAACGCACACAGCACATGCATCTCCAGCTCTGATGTATGCTGTACATGTATGCTACTGAAGTAAGCTTCTGTAGTCAGAACATTGAATGTTTTAGGCAGTTTGCACACCTGAAACTTTGCAGCGTTTCATCAGATAATCCGGTTGGTTTGGGGTGGTGTGAACTCTTCAAATTGTCCTCCTAAAATATGCTTTTTCACACTGCATTTCTTCCATCTCCCCTCTCACTTCATGCCAGTTTACAGCTCTTACATCCAGATGGAGACACCATATTTTCAGAGCTCATTCTGGTAATTATTCAAAGATTGGACACAATGGCAGACTTAAGGTCAGACAAGCAAGCTAGTTTTCCAAAGACTGTTGCTTTGAATTCTTGGACCACGATTGAAATGGTTTAAAAACACTGGAAAGCTACTTCTGCTTCTGGTTTCCATGGTCATACGCTGAGCCACAGCGGCCACTTGCGTTTCCCCCAGGAAAGTTGTTTAGCCCCGTGGCGAGCCATTCCCAGACTGATGGCAGCATTAACGTACAGCCCAGTAGTTTCTGTGATAACAGAACCATGGACGGAATCACGAAATTGAGAATTTAAAAAAGCTATAAGACAGAGTCCATGGGGCCCTACATTAAGTCCGAGCTAAAAGCTGACCGGAGATTTAAAAATATGATTACGTCTAGCGTCACTGTGTCCACATTCGGACACTTATTGGCTATATTAATGTTTTCAGTTAATTTAATGTTAGTGCAACTTCTTACCTTTCTAACGGTATATAGTTTTAACTGTTTACTTTAGCTTTTACTTTACAAGAGCCGGCTAAAGTACGCCATCAGCAGCGAATTAGCCGTGCGCTACCCTCGGCCATAACCGGACACCGCTATCTCCTCGCTGTAAACGCTGGCCGTTGCTGTTTTTTGGGGGGTGTTAAGTCCCATCAATGCTGTCAAAACTACCGGATCGTACTTCCGTCCTTCACAATAAAATTACACGCTTCAACGACTCTGAACTATGCAATAAAAGCTCCTTAATTTCCAGTACAGTAGAAATAGAAACGTTATAGAGGGAAAGATCGTTCTTACGTCTTTTCCTCATCAAAGTAACTTACATATACTAATTAGACATCTAAATGTCCAGGTACATATAGGAACATTCATACGTAGATTGTTAGATGGGTAGAGATCAATTCTGCTCACATTTTTGGTACGTACGTAAAGTACCGCGAAAACACCTGAAAGTGCGTCAGGTCGGAAGTGTCCGAATATGGCCAGTAGCAGCGAGTGGCGTCCGAACGTGGACACGGTGACGCTAAGTTTCCAACCGAGCCGTATACTGTAACTGTAGTTCAAAAAAAATATTCAAAATACATTAAAAAAAATTTCCCAGTGACTAAGGCCTGGTGGGCCACCAGGCTTGCAATACACTAGGGGGGGGGGGGGGCGCACCATCATCAAGTCAGACGGCAGCAACATATTTTGTGATTGTTGCGGGCAAAAATCCTTGATTATGCGGCACGTTTTCTTAAAAAATGCGATGGAATATGCGGGATATTTATGCAATTTTATGCAAAAAAAGAGAAAAAAGTGATTTCCCCCAGCACCGTGTTCTCACTAGGCGAAATGACGTCACTTCATAACGTTCCCATGGCAACAGGGGAAAATGGCTGCTCTTGTGTGAAGTGAACGCACCATTTTTCATCTTTCTGCTGAGATATATGTGACTTTTTTGCAACGAAAATGCGGGGATTATGAAATCATGCGAGCCCCGCATATTTTGCGCGGAAATCGGCAATTTATGCGGCATAAGTGCGGCGTATTTGAAAAAATGCATTAAATTATGCGATCGCATAATCGCGTTTTTCTGGAGGGACTGGAATGCAGAGGCTCAGTCCTCGACGCAGCGGGTTCGATTTCGACTTCGTCCCTTTGATGCATATCACCCCCCCCCCCCCCCCCCCACCACTTTCTCCCCTTTCAAGTTTAAGCTGTCCTGTAAAAAATAGAGGCCTAAGATGCCACAAAAAAGAATCTTAAAAATATAGAAGAAGAAAAAGCAGGTTGAAAAATACCGTAATTTTCCTTTAACCCTCTTAACCCTAAACTGCTCCTGTTGAGACAGTAATGAAGCCATAGTAGAGCTTGTTCTATTCATGCTTTTATTTTGTCACTGGTTGTGCCTCATGTGCTTTTATTTTGTGACAGTTGGGACAAAACAAATCGTACTCTTGAGGGCTTTTCACACGATTCACACTGCACGTCTACTAGCGCTGGGTTAAGTCAAAGTTTGTCTATAACTAAAGATGGCACACGCTTGCACCAGTGGTATGACACGGTACACACTTCCTGTCTAACAAATGGGCGTGGCCTCATTTTGAAAGTTGTAGTGAATGTCGTATGGATGTATGAAAAGTTACATTTGCAAAATGTATTAATATTTTGTTTTGCTAACATTAGATATTTACACAGCTAAAAGCCAAATTTAGCATCATGGAAATAAGTTTTTTTAGGGCATTTGCGAACGTTTGTTGACGTTAGCTTATCTGTGTTGCCAGATCTGGTGAGAGTTTGTTCCTGAGACAGAAACGGGTCTGAAAAATGCCCTTTAACAAACCACATGGCACTTAACCCTAACCCAGGGTTAGCTAAGTTCCTGCTTCATTTTAGTTTTTTAAACTCACCCGTTTAAACTATGTTGAGGCCTAACGTCCTGCATAGTTACGGTTGTGCCGCTTTGAGTGACAGGTAATACGCTTGCAGCTCTGCTCAGAGCTGCAGCGTATCACTCCGCCCAAGTAGCACTGCTTCCCTTTCTGAGAATATAGTTCCCAGTTTATATACAGTTAGAAGATGGCTGTGTCTCAAGTGACATTGTTATTTGTACACGCTGTGACTATACAAATCACAACATGTAAATAGGAACATGTTGCCGTTATTTTGTCACTTACTCGGAGCAGTAGACTAGATGGAGCCGGTTACCTCCAGGATCTGTGCTAAGCTAGGCTAGTTGGAGCCGGTTACCTCCAGGATCTGTGCTAAGCTAGGCTAGTTGGAGCCGGTTACCTCCAGGATCTGTGCTAAGCTAGGCTAGTTGGAGCCGGTTACCTCCAGGATCTGTGCTAAGCTAGGCTAGTTGGAGCCGGTTACCTCCAGGATCTGTGCTAAGCTAGGCTAGTTGGAGCCGGTTACCTCCAGGATCTGTGCTAAGCTAAGCTAACGGTGGAGCCGTCAGACAGAGTTACGAGACGCACGGAGATGAGAAGGGTATGTATCGATTTGTCTAACTGTCGGGGTTACGGTGAATAAGCTAACGTCCCAATAAGTTGCCGTGTTTCTTTAAAAAGCAAAGATCAAAATAAAAATTAGTGAATATAAAAATATTGACAAATACAAATTTAGATAAAATACACGAATAAAATTCACAGTTCAGTATGAAAATTGATACAAGATAAAATAAATAAAAAAATACAATTCAAAGTTCAATATGAAATTCATGCAAGATAAAATACCCAAATAAAATTCACAGTACAGTATAAAAATTTGGGAAAGGCAACATCAAAAAGAAAGGTCTTCAGCCTAGATTTAAAAGAGCTGAGAAAACTGGAAACTTCAATCACGTTGTTGAAGTTGAGTTCATGTCGAGGGCTGAAGATGCAGCAATAATGGAAGTGGATGGAAATGTGCCACTGTAATAAACCAGCAGAAGGAAAGAAGGCCATATCAGTCCAAGCAGCTCTGCCAGATGCCAGACATCTGTTTCTTTACACCTTCAACCCCTTCATCTTTCCTTCCTCCTCGTCTCTGCCCGCTCCCAGCCAGGCGAGAGGATTACGGTTAGGCAGAGTTCATCTGCTCATCCCTTCGGCCTTTATCGCAGCCGCAGGGCTGCCGTCGCCAGCTGAGCAGCACATCCAGCTCGCAGACACTTCCCGAATGCCTCGGCACAGCGCCCATAATCCTCTGATTTGGACCAGGACAGAAGTCCTGCATTGTATGTTTATTTTTTATATTCCAGGGAAGCTGTGGACTGGGAAAGACCGGGAGGCAAAGAGGTTGCGTCAATTACATCCTCAATGGTCGCAGCGGACGTCTTTAGCGTACAGCACAGTGACAATAATACAATAAAAAGCTTGGCTGTGCTGCATGGTTTATTTTTTTGTAACTGGGACAAAACACCGAGTTTTTTTGTGATTGTTGCGGGCAAAAATCCTTGATTATGCGGCACGTTTTCTTTAAAAATGCGATGGAATATGCGGGATATTTATGCAATTTTATGCGATGAAATTGCGGGAATTTGGTTTGATGAAAAAGAGAAAACAAAGTGATTCCCCCAACACCGTGTTCTCACTAGGCAAAATTACGTAACTTCATAACGTTCCCATGGCAACAGGGGAAAATGGCTGCTGTTGTGTGAAGTAAACGCAACATTTTTCAACTTCCTGCTGAGATATATGTGACTTTTTTGCAACGATAATGCGTGGATTATGAAATCATGCAAGCTCCGCATATTTTGCGCGGAAACCGGCAATTTTTGCGGCGAAAGTGCGGCGTATTTCAAAAAATGAGGCCCCCCCGCATGAATATGCGGACGTTTGTCTGATTATGCGTTGAATTCTGCGATCACATTATCGCGTTTTTCTGGAGGGACTGGTTTAAAGCACCAATTTCAATGTGTCTGAGCTAGGGCTGGGCGATATGGCCTAAAAATCTCAGATTTTATTTTTTTTAATTCGATTTCCGATTTTTTTTCCGATTTTCCCCCTACTTAATAAGGAAAGCAATAAGTACAAACGGCAGACAACTTACCGTCTTCTCCACGGTGTATATGGGTACCGTGTCTTTGGCTATGTGCAAAGCGACCGCTTCGGTGATTGTTCTCCACCGTGCCCCTTTCCTGTCATACGCGGTGCCTTGTGCAAAGGATTCGGCTACAGTTAGCTGTTTTTTAGCTACGGTTTGTTGGTCACTGAGGGGTTTTTCCGTCTCGGAGAGAGACTGGCATTTTTCATATTCGGCTGGATGTCTCTGTTTCAGGTGTTGGAATAGGTTTGTCGTGCTGCTTCCTTTGACTGCGATGGGCTTTAGGCAAATGTTGCAGCGCGGGGGTTGCTGCTCCACGTCTGTCGCAGCAAACCCAGACCAGTTCCAAACAACAGATGATTTTATTCCTTTCTTGGGAACAAACTTCCCACTCTCACCGGTAGCCATGTTGTCACTTGCTGTTTCTGTTTCGTGTGTGTTGTTGTTGTCGCTAGCCATACCGCTATGAGAAACTAACGCTACGGAAGCTCCGGAGAGCCAAAAATGCGCCATTACACAAAAACTCGATTTACTGATTTTTTAAATCGCCCGCAACAAAAAAATTTGAATTAATTCATTTAATCGATTTTTCGCCCAGGCCTAGTCTGAGCTATGTAGATTGGGCACCATTGTTCTGTGCTTCCATTCATCACTCTTATGTCGCAGCCTATTTGCATCTGTCAATCAAAAGTTAGAAGTACAGTTCGCAAATGAAATGTCTGTCACATGTATTTTATTTGATTGTTGTGACTGCCAGCCAACACTCCAGTACTCACTGATTATTAATCAATTTGTCCCGTCCCCCCCTCTCGCACACTTCCTCTCTTTCTCCTTTCCTCAACCAGAAATGCATGCGGTTCAACCCGAATGCGACGGTCTGGGTTGCCAAGCAGCGGATCCTGTGTACGCTTAATCAGAGCCTGAAAGACGTGCTCAACTATGGGCTTTTCCAGCCAGCCAGCAATGGGAGGGACGGAAAGTTCCTGGATGAAGAGCGCTTCTTTCGAGAGTACCCCCAGCCAATCAGCAAGGGCGTCCCGTCTTTGGAGGTAAACTGTTGGCCAGTGAGATTATTACTCCAGATAGTAGTGATGGAAACTCATTTATAGACCCTTAAATGTTTGTTGTTACATAAACTTAATTAGGAGGATGTCAATTTCCATGTTATTCTACTGTACACTAGGACGAGATATACGGCTATACGGTCTGTTAATATTTTGATATAAACTAAGTCAATATTTCTGTCTATGTTTAATACTCCCTTAAAGGGTATTTTCCCATGTTTTAGTGTCTAAGTGACTGATGGGAACAACGATCTTTGAAATTGGTCCGGTATTAAGCAAGAAACAAGTTTCAATGTAACGTTAATGGGCAAATGCACACCTTCAGTTTCCGTCCACTAAAAGTTCTGTTGTTGCTGCTGACAGACTCAGATTATTATTCTAAGTGTCTGACGACATTATGAAAGGATCCCTACAGAGATAGACCTTTTAGTTAAAGAGTAAGATCCTTTTAGTTTAACATGAAACAGCCCCGAAATCACCATCACCAAAGAGACTCTTTAAAGTAGTGATTATTTACATGGACTCTGGCTCTATACATGCTAAAAGTCCTGATTATTTACATGGAGTCTGACTCTATACACGCTAAAAGTACTGATTATTTACATGGAGTCTGGCTCTATACACGCTAAAAGTAGTGATTATTTACATGGAGTCTGGCTCTATACACGCTAAAAGTCCTGATTATTTACATGGAGTCTGACTCTATACACGCTAAAAGTAGTGATTATTTACATGGAGTCTGGCTCTATACACGCTAAAAGTCCTGATTATTTCCATGGAGTCTGACTCTATACACGCTAAAAGTAGTGATTATTTACATGGAGTCTGGCTCTATACATGCTAAAAGTCCTGATTATTTACATGGAGTCTGGCTCTATACACGCTAAAAGTACTGATTATTTACATGGAGTCTGACTCTATACACGCTAAAAGTAGTGATTATTTACATGGAGTCTGGCTCTATACACGCTAAAAGTAGTGATTATTTACATGGAGTCTGGCTCTATACACGCTAAAAGTAGTGATTATTTACATGGAGTCTGGCTCTATACACGCTAAAAGTAGTGATTATTTACATGGAGTCTGGCTCTATACACGCTAAAAGTCCTGATTATTTACATGGAGTCTGGCTCTATACACGCTAAAAGTAGTGATTATTTACATGGAGTCTGGCTCTATACACGCTAAAAGTAGTGATTATTTACATGGAGTCTGGTGTAGTTTGTTGATGGTGATTTCGGGGCTGTTTCATGTTAAACTAAAAGGATCTTACTCTTTAACTAAAAGCTCTATCTCTGTAGGGATCCTTTCATAATGTTGTCAGACACTTAGAATAAT
This sequence comes from Gymnocephalus cernua, assembly GCA_023631565.1. Classification (NCBI taxonomy): domain Eukaryota; kingdom Metazoa; phylum Chordata; class Actinopteri; order Perciformes; family Percidae; genus Gymnocephalus; species Gymnocephalus cernua. The sequence continues at coordinate 41,858,208 of CM042426.1, read as the reverse complement.
AATCTGAGTCTGTCAGCTGCAACAACAGAACTTTTAGTGGACGGAAATTGACAATGTGCATTTGCCCTGTAGGATTACATTGCAGCTACAGAGTTCTCGCTTAATACTGGATACATTTCAATGATTTTTGTTTATTGTAGTCACCAATAGAAAATAAAAATAGAAAATAGGAAAATATGGGAAAATAGAGTCCATATTAAAACATTCAAAAATTACCCTTAAAGCCTAAAGCTTACCAAAACTGTTAAAGTAAATGCAATGATCCACTTAAAATTACAAATGTTGACAAAGAAAATATTGTTTTAAACAATCCCACACTAACATTACAGCCTTCAAAGGAAAAAAAAACAATTCAAATTCCAGCCATCCTGCCAGTAAATACCAAGAAAGTAATGAATTGAGCCATTCATAAAGGGAGAGAGGACACACCTCGATCCTCTTTCTGGAGGAACAATTTGCTTTCAAGATGCATCAAAGGTATAAAGTAAACAACTCATGATTGAGAGGGAAAGGTTAGCATTTCCCAGAACAGAGCTTTAATATAATCAGTATTGGACCCATTTGTTTCTTATTTCAATAACTTCTAACGTCTTTCGCTTAACAGTTCCGCTACAAGAGCAGAGTCTACACGCAACCCAACGTGGACGAGAAACAGATTGCCAAACTTCATACAAAGGTAAGAGTTCATCCATTTAGTACAGAAAACTCATTGAATAATAACTCTAACTTTAAATCAAAGCCTTGTTTGTTTGTGGCCAGAGTTTGGGGCTCTCAGAGACTGCAAGTGATTTATCACTTTAAAACAAGTGCCAGCTTTGGCTGTGAGCAGAAACAATGCAATCAACACCACATCAACTAGACGTTATTCCAACTCAAAAATAGCATGCATAATTTCCTGTGTACAAACATGTAAGGATATTTACATGTACAGTTATATTTAATGGATAGAAAGATGGCTTAGAAAAAAAACACCTAATAAAGTAATTTATGAACTGGAAGCATAAAACACTTGACTGTAAAAATAGTAGACGTAGCATCCATGAAGTCACCCATTGGTTTGTGGACTGCCGTTTTGAACATAGACAGTATATAGAAGGGACCAACAGATCCCGTCGCTCTGGACGGAGACCAGTGAAGTCTATTAGAAGTCACTTTTCCGGTGATGGCCGAGCGTTACCGCGCAGCCTCAAACTGAGCTTGATGACGTAGATGTGACGTGAACAACGTGTCTGAACGTTGTAAGTCTTCTGGTAGCTGTGCCAAGAGAAATCTCAATCATTCCCAATCT
>CM042426.1:41824420-41851920 GCA_023631565.1 Gymnocephalus cernua | reverse complement strand
TGTCTTTTTCTTCTTCTGCCTTCTCACTCTTCATTCCTCATTTTCTCCTCTCCTTCGGGGAGCTGCTCTCTTATCTATTTTTATCATGCGGCCTGGAAAGAAAGCAGACAGGAACAGAACAGAAAGGAGCCGCCATTCCACTCCCCAACAATCGACACACTCTGAATTCTCTGTCATCTTCCCGTCCTCTGCTTCCTGCTTTCACTCGCCTTTTATTCCACCTTACATTCCTCCATCTTTAACGGTGACCCTCAGTTTCACACTCTGTTGCTAAACGCTTCCACTTTTCACTGTCAGTTGTGTTTGACCCCTCTACACCTTCGTCTATCTCAACTTCTATTTCAGTCTTTTGACATCTCTGATCCTTTATCCTGCCTTTTTCTCTCTCACACCCACCACCATTTGTTCTTTCTTCTCACTGTAATAAAGCTCTCTCTCTCTCTTCTCTGGTTGCACAGGCCAATCTGAGGAAGTTCATGGACCTCATCCAGCACAATCAGGTGGACAAAGTGTCTAAGATGTTGGAGAGAGGCTTCGACCCCAACTACCATGACAGTGAGACCGGTGGTAAGGCAAAACTCTGCATACAAGCATATACACCAATCACACAAAGACTTCAGATGTAAAACTGAATATCAATGGCACAGTGTTCCCTTTTAGTAGTCTTTGGTACTTCCTTCTTCTGTTTTTGGCTGGCTGGTAGTGACCGGGGCTTATCAATTATCGGTGCGTTCTTTTTGCCTCCGAACTCGTATTTTACGAGGTCAAAGTCGTAAACACGCACCCTGACCTCGGATTTCCGAGCTCGTAACTCGTACAACCATCGAGTACCCCGAGCTGAAAATCCCACATGGCTGCTCCGTGCATCGACAGCAGTGAAAGCTGTAGTAACATACAGTTATAACATACAGTTATAAGCACTTCTGTGTTATTTGTGTCACACTAAATCAGTCGTGTTGTCACGCGGTTTGTATGCACAAAAAACGCTGTTTTTTTGTGCATGCGTTGTTATAAACTGGCGTTGCTAACAATGGCTAACCTGGCTAGAGCTAATGAAAACAATGACAATCCGACTTGACAAAAAGAACGCATTCAACTCGTGTGTGACGTCATTCCCAGTTGCGACCTCCGACTTCCGAGGCAAACAGAACGCGCCATCACCTCAGAGTTAATAAGAAGAATGAGTCTCAGCGAGCTGATGAGAGACTCTTGTCGCGGCATCACGGATGTTGTGTTTAGCTCTCGACACTGAAGAGACGCTTGATTTTTGAGCACTTTTGACTGCCATCGCATTTTATTGCCATCTTTTCGACCAGCCACTAATAACAAAAACTTGAACGAGACGCCGCCACCATCCGAAGATGGGGCTGGTTTCTTGTGTGAGTTGGCTGAGGTCGCGGTTCCAGGTAAGCCCCACTCAAACCACTGCCAGCCAACCTTCCCTCTACTAGCACAACTTATGTTAGGGAATGATTGTCATCCTAGACACCTGCGGGGTGGTGCGTGATCACGGAGGGCTTGTATCATGTGGACGCGCCGACAGAATTGTTGTCATTACTTAGAATTCCTCAAGGGGGCGACGGAAACTACGCACTATAGCTTTAACCCTGTATGACCCAGGTATAGAAAAACCTAAAAAAAAAAATTATTTCACCTTTCAGATGTTGTTGTAGGAGGCATTTGATGCAGAAATGAAAGAGTTTAAAAAAAAAAAATGTTTATGTACGTTTTAAGAGAAATGTTGTAATACTGCAACATTAGGCGTAGTTGGGAGCAGAAATTCTGTATTTGTACTCACGTCTGAACAACAATTAAGAACAACTAAGGGTTCATTTGCAGGTTTGATTGCTTACTTAGCCCAATAAAAAGTAAATAACATTAATAATAATAATAAGAAGAATGAATTAATTATAATAATTAATAACAATCACACATTAGTCATATTTTTTGAGTTCCAAAAAATAAAAAGTACTGTAATTAAATGTTTTTGTTTAATGTTTATTTGACAGGGACAAATGCATAGAACATTGCTTTATGAAAGTAGATGCCATGCATACAGGTTTATAGCCATGACTAATTTGCAACCCCTGTCCCTGGTTTAAGTATTAAATTAAAAATGTATAACCATTAAAATACATACGATAAATACATCCCATACATTAAATAAAATATGGGCTTAAATGGATGTAAAAAAATCACTATAAAAACAGAGTCTAGACACATTTAACAATACAAGAACACAAAAGTGTGCATATGTCTGTGCATGCTAACATATGCAACAATATGTGAGTTTGTACTTGTGCGTATGCCCTAGGGCCTCCATTAAAGGTGCTGTAGGTAGGATTGTGAAGATCCAGGACTTAGCCAAAAAACTTTAACATCAACAACCTCTCAGTCCCTCCCCCCCTTTCTGCTAAAGCCCAAAACGGTATCCTAAGCTCCTCCCCCCACAAGGGAGAATGAATGCGTGTGCATGAGCAGTGATTGACAAACAGTTAGACACTCCCCCTGGCCCTGATTGGTGCATCTGAACAGTTAGACACCCCCCCTGGCCCTGATTGGTGCATCTGAACAGTTAGACACCCCCCATGGCCCTGATTGGTGCATCTGAACAGTTAGATATCCCCCTGGCCCTGATTGGTGCATCTGAACAGGGAGAGGTGGATTTTTGTAAATCTCACTCCAGGCTGTAGGTGGAGCCAGAGGAGCCGGATTTATTTTAAATGCTGCTTCATGTAGTTCTACTGGAACATAGGGTCAGTTTTAGGAGATATATGACAGAAAGGTAGTTTTATGTCTTACCTACTGCACCTTTAAATAAATTCTTAGTCGACGAACACATATAGGATGTTGTTTACTAATCAATGTAATCAACAGATCTGTAAAACTGAGTTCCTCCACAAAGAATCATGCAAACGCACCACTTTAAATCTTGTGTTTACCAGAGATGTGCTCATAACGTATTTGGAAATGTCATTCAGCATGAATAAAGCATACAAAAAGTCTAATTGACTAAAGAGATTGGTCTAAGAGGGGGCATCCCTAGGACACCCGCATGTGTTTATCCTACACCAGAGTATTCTCCAAAACGGATACATATTATTTTTACATTTTCCCTCAATTACTTAATAAATAATACTTCCTTCCACTTGCTTTTGCACAGCCACAGAACACATGCATGAGCTCTCTGTTTTATCAGGCTACTGTTGTTCCTCCTGATTATTTCCTGTATAATATCCAATAATAATATCCAATGTTAACCACGTGCTCTAGAGCAAATCAAGTCAAGTGTACACATGAGTGGATGTGCATGTTTGGAGACAATACATTCTTATTATGCCTACAACTGGACCTGGGAGGCCTTGTAACTATTATCCTAGCCTATAGCGCTGCACGGAAAACACCTGCTCACTTTGTGTTTATGGAGCATTCGTGAACTGTGTTGAGAACACAGCTCATTACTCTCAGCTCTGGTTGCTCAATTCTTTGGCTACAGTAGCTCTATTTACTCCGTTTGCAGCGGGCTGACTGAACACACACATCCCTGCAGGAATATCTGGTACACAACTCGCATGATCACACCTGGAAGATACTCACACAAACAAAAGCCTTCACTGCGGCCCACAGGGCAACAAACAGCGGTACATTTTTGAGTGCACATCAGTGGTATTTAGCTGGGCTTTTTATATCTGGCAACAATGCAAAAAAACAAAAACAAACATGTTTACACTGCTGCCTTCAACTAGGGCTGGAATTTAAACAGGCTGTGGGCTCCCTCTGTTTTAAAGTGTTAATTCCCCCAAATTACAAAAAAAATCTATTCTCACTTACACATTTTTGGTATCAGGCCATGCTACCAGTCTGGTAGTATCAGTGTATGTGCCCAGATATGAGCTATCTGCTTCGTAAACAACTGCTAAAGAGAGTATTTAAAGTTGACTTAGAGGAGAGAATGAGCTACATGACAGATCAATCGATTAGTTGTCAATTGAGTTGTCTATTAAATCAGTCGCCAACTATTTTGTTTATCGATTAATCGGTTTGAGTCATTTTGTTAGAAAAAAAAATAAAAAATAATTATTATTTTCTGATTCCAGCTTCTTAAATGTGAATATGTTCAAGGACCCCATTTCAAATTCAGTATAATACAATTTAATTTATAACGAGTAAATATCGGCCCTTATATGTCCTCAGGGTGGGACTCTTATGAATCGTGAAAAGTTTCGAGCCAATTGGACAATGGACACTTGAGTTACACCCACTTCCTGTTTTGATGGCGAAACGCACAAAATGGTCGCCCCGCCACGGCCATGCCCTATGACCAAAAGTTCTTTTTTTACCAACTTTTTATCTTTAACGTCTTAAGATGGCACAGACCAAATTTGAAGTTGATCGGATGAAATCTCTACGAGGAGTTCGTTAAAGTACGACATGTGGAAATGGCCAAAATCGCACTAATTTTGAACTTTCAATTCAAAATGGCGGACTTCCTGTTGGGTTTAGGGTATGGCTCCAATGACGTTTTCAGTACGTCTTGACATGCTACATATGTTTACCAAGTTTCGTGAGTCTACGTTAAACGTACTGCAGGGGCTCATTTTTTTTAACTGTGTAGGGGGCGCTAGCGAGCCATTTTTGCGCGCCTATTCCCGATTCCCTTAAAATACGTTAATCAGTCCCTCCAGAAAAACGCAGAGTTTTTTCGTGATTGTTGCGGGCAAAAATCCTTGATTATGCGGCACGTTTTCTTAAAAAATGCGATGGAATATGCGGGATATTTATGCCATTTTATGCGATGAAATTGCGGGAACTTGCAAAAATTGCGGGAACTTGCGGGAACTGCGGTTTGATGAAAAAGAGAAAAAAGTGATTCCCCCAACACCGTGTTCTCAGTAAGTGAAATAACGTCACTTCATAACGTTCCCATGGCAACAGGGGGAAATGGCTGCTCTTGTGTGAAGTAAATGCAACATTTTTTAACTTTCTGCTGAGATATATGTAGGGTTGGGTATTGTTTGGGTTTTTTCTGATACTGGTGCTAAATCGGTACTTTTAAAACGGTGCCTGAACCAATACTTTTTAAGAAAGTTTTTAAAAAAGAAGAAGAAACAAGAAGGATAGGCCGACTAAACAACAGTCGGTGACATTAAGGACACGTTGTTTATTACTAAGGCCATATGGTCAAAATGAAATGATTTAATAGTAATGTAATAACTATAACTTATAATAAACAATAACTTATTTCACCAGTAAATTGCTGTTGGACGACAAAAACATCAACCAGATGGGAAAAGGGTATTTTACAACCAACCAAAACCAAACAATTACCAGTGTCAGTGAATGCACCGTCTGTGTTTGACATCAGCAGCTGCTGCGCTGCAGAGCAGACTGTTGATATACAGTCACACTTTACACTGTTTAACGTCACCTGTCAGCATTTTAACCGTGTTTAATCAGGTAGGCTAACGTTACTTGCTGTCAATTGTAGTGTAAAGTCAGGCACCGAAATAAGGCACCGAAATCTTCGTTCTTATTCGGTCTCGTTACTACCGTTTACGTCGGATCCGGGGGCCTATTGGCACCGAGTTTCGGTACCCAACCCTGACTTTTTTGCAACGAAAATGCGGGGATTATGAAAGCATGCAAGCCCCGCATATTTTGCGCGGAAATCGGCAATTTATGCGGCGAAAGTGCGGCGTATTTTAAAAAATGCGGCCCCCGCATGAATATGCGGACTTTGGCTGATTATGCATTGAATTCTGCGATCGCATAATCGCGTTTTTCTGGAGGGACTGGTTAATATTCACCAGACTTGACGCGACCGCCAAATTTGGTGAGTTTTTGAATATGTTAAGCCCCTCAAAAAGGATTAGGGTTAGGACACTTTACAGATAGAGTAGGTCTAGACCACACTCTATAATATATAATATATAATATAATAGAGTTTTGAACGCCAACACAAATGGCGTTTTTCCATTGTTAGTACCAGCTCTACTCGGCTCAGCTTGACTCGACTCGGCCGCGTTGCCCCGTCCTCCTTTTTCCATCGCAGCATTACTATCGCCTCATGGCGAGCGTGACTGGTCGTCTTATAGCGGCGCCGCAGTAAACTGCCGTGACCTAACGCGACACACACACAGAACGTGGAAGGTGTGTTGTTGTTGCCAGGAGACACATTTAGTTTCAGATGAAGCTGGAGGAGCAAAAACAAACACAGCTGGCTAAACTATTTAAAAATGGCGGGTTTGTTCAGGACGCCCCCCGTCTGTCGCTTTCACGTCACCTTTTGGTATCGCCTCAGCTCATTGGGAACCTCGACGGAGGTGGTACTAAATAAAGTACCTGTTAGCAGGTACCAGGGACTTTTTATCCAAAAAAGGCGAGTAGAGTCGAGCAGGAACCATGTGATGGAAAAACGCTATTAGAAAGCAGAGGCTGACGGACATCCGGCGGAATTTTCCAGCAGCACCTGAACAATCCAGGAAGTGGAACGTCGTCGATATCGACTATATTAATAATAACGTGTCAGCGATCCATAGGATTAGTGAGATCCACACAAGGTTCAGCTGAAGAGACACATGGGGACATTAATCAGCCGCTGAGGACCTCTGAGCAGCAGCACTGTGTGAGAAAGTAAGAATGTAAAGGTCATTTATATATCACAGACAGGCACAAAGTGCTTCCCAGGCCAAATAAAAATAAACTAGGGCTGTCAATCGATTAAAAAATGTAATCCAATTAATTACAGACTCTGTGATTAATTAATCTGAATTAATCGCATACATCATTTTTGCTGTGAAAGTATTTTAAATATTTCAATTCAAATGAATCAATGAATAATCAGCATTAGTGACATTAAAGTTAAAAAACTCTTTATTATTATTTTCACTGTTCAAATAATGACCATATATATATATATATATATATATATATATATATATATATATATATATATATATATATATATATATATATATATAAACAATCAACAATATGACCTAATATGCTGAGGAAATAAATTCAAAAGGGTATTTTACAATAACTACGAATGCGCCGCGAGGCTGTAGATTACCAGCTTCATTGAACGCACCGTCTCCGTCTGTGTTTTTCCGACAACGGCAGAAACTCAGTCAAACTTTACACCGTTTAGCGTTAGCTGTCAGCATTTTAACCGTGTTTAATCCAGCTGCTAGCTAGCAGAAGGCTAACGTTACCTGCTGGTGAGTGTACTGTTAACTAGCGTCACGTGCAGCGATGTTTCTGTTGCCCGTGGCAACGCATTCTCTCGTCTCCCTCCTTCATTTTACAGTTGAATGGCGGCTAAAACGGCTCCGGGTGAAAGGTCAATATGGAATGGATTAATCTGCCTTATTTTTTATTTTTTCTCAGATTAATTAATCGAAATTAACGCGTTATTTTGACAGCCCTACAATAAATACATTAAAGAGCTCGTGTTATGCTTTTTGGTTTTTTCCCCTTTCCTTTATTGTGTTATATATCTCTTTTGTTCATGTTATAGGTTTACAAAGGTAAAAAGCCCAAAGCCCCCCCCAAAGGGACTTACCATCTCCACCAGAAAACACTGTTCACAAACTGCTCCAAACAGCTCTGTTGTAGTCCAGCCTTTACTTCAGAGACACACGTGGTCACTTTGGAACACACGTTATAATGCTCGCCTAGCTGCTAGCATGGCACGCCCTCATACTCTGCTTCTGACTGGCTAGTAGTCCTTACCTAGGTACTGTCAGGACACGCCCTCATACTCTGCTTCTGACTGGCTAGTAGTCCTTACCTAGGTACTGCGCATGTGCGACTCCCAACAAAGATGGAACAGAAGTGAGATGTCTCACTCTGTAGCTAAAACAGAGAGCTCAACACACAGGGTGAAAAGAGGAGCTGCAGCAATGTGCAGTACGACAAAAATATAGTGTTTTCTGAAAATTAAACCACGTAAACCTATTCTGGTACAACCTCTAAATACAATTATGAACCTGAAAATGAGCATAGTATGAGCACTTTAAAACAAATGGATAATCTAAGAGCACAGTAAATCACAGTAAAACACAAAAGCATAAGATATAGTAATACAGTTAACAATGTTAAACGAATAAATGACTAAAAAGTCTTTAGCTGCTTTTTAAAGGTTTCAACAGAGGCCGTCACTCTTAAAACACGAAGTGTGAGAAGGCTGGTCTTTCTTTAGCAAGAACAAAATAAATAATCCTTCCTGGAAATTGTTCTTTTAGTACAGCTCTGTCTTTGTTTTTTTTTGTTTGTTGTGTTGGGAGAAGGGAATTACCACTGTAATTCAAAATAAATTGTACCACTCATCTAAAGTAGCCTGTATTTAAAAGCTCATTACAATCATTTGGTAACCAGCGTTTGTTTACCTGAGTATTAAGGTTGACAATTATGTTTATTTATGATCGTTTCATGAATATGTCAAGGGTATCTCAGTAGTGCAGGTGCTCTTAACACAGCCAGGGTTGAGTGGATGGAGATTGGCCAGAAAAATACTGGTCTATTGAGGCCAATAAAGGTAAAGGAGAAAGTGTTATTAAGCAGAGAATTGAGGTTGTCTCAATGGGCTTTGAGAGCTATTGTGAATGCCTTATTGCTGAAGAGAAAAGGCTTCTCAGCAGATGAGGACTCTTGTTACTCAGATATTTATTACAGCCGTCCGGGAAAAGCTCTTCGTTGTGATTAACGATATGAACACACTCCTCTTTCTTCCGTTTGCTCATGTCTGCACACAGTCAGCACAGATGGAGGCATCGAGGCTCATTTCCATCCCTTTCAGAAAAAGCCGCTCGCTGTCATTCATACGCGTACAATGTGACTAAATGACCATTGGAAATTGCCAAAGCTGTCACAACAAACATGGAGATTTCATTTCCTTTTTGGTGTATGTTCAGTTTTATCCAGAGACTCTAAAAATAATAGACGAAGCTTCCGGGTCTGGAAAGTGAAGCCAGCGCTGAAGCTCCTTAAAGCTGCGTTCTTTCTAACGTCCAGCAGGGGGCGACTCCACCGGCTCCTAAAAGAAGTCTGTTTCTATACACAAGTTTTTGAGCCGTTTCCGCTCTACATCCTGAACTCCTCCCATCGATGCAATCCACTTCCTAACTGGCGGGCTGGGTTTGTTTTGCTAGCTAGCTCCGTTGTGCCGACAAAGCGCTGATATCGCAGTGACAAAGAGGATATAACAATTACAACATGAAGAAAAGTGGTTCGGGAACGACGTGTGCGGTAGTTGGTTGCAAACGCTCGAAAAAGCACCTGAACGAGTGGTTAGATAGATAGTGCTGCGACCACAAACCAGCTACGAAGAGGCAATGCACATGCGCTCCATTGTTTACATTTTTTCGCAAGCCTGATACCGACTGGGGATCAAGGATCTGACTGAACAGTATTAAATAATAATAATAAAGAGATATGCCTAGGCTACAATGGTCAAATAATCTAGTTACCTTCCACAGGATGGCAGCTGAGTGGGAACAAGATCTCCCTGGTCCAGCAACACACGTACATCCCGCAGTTTGGACTTCTCCAGCTTCAGTTACCAGCACCCAAGCATTACGCCACGCATTGTTCAGGCTCGACATTTGCTTTCAGATAAACAAAACGATCATGTTTGTATGACATACATGACATACATGAACTGGTGTAGACGCTCCATAATCATACATGAACTGGTGTAGACGCTCCATAATCATACATGAACTGGGGTAGACGCTCCATATTCATACATGAACTGGTGTAGACGCTCCATAATCATACATGAACTGGTGTAGACGCTCCATAATCATACATGAACTGGTGTAGACGCTCCATATTCATACATGAACTGGTGTAGACGCTCCATATTCATACATGAACTGGTGTAGACGCTCCATATTCATACATGAACTGGTGTAGACGCTCCATATTCATACATGAACTGGTGTAGACGCTCCATATTCATACATGAACTGGTGTAGACGCTCCATATTCATGCTCCATCTTGAAATACGCAGGACATACTGCTCCACCTTTCGCGTTTTCGACTCACAGCTGCTTGTAGCTTCCCGGCAAGTTTGAAGAAGGAAACATGGAGGACCACACGTATTCAAAATCCAAATTTCAGGAACAGGAGTCTTCTTCTTCTTCTTCGCCCAGAATAAGAAAACGGAGATTGATGAGAGCAAGAGACCGGCGCCATCAGAAATGCACTCCCAACAACCACGGCTGATTGACGGGCTTTTGTACACTTTCTCTTTTTGAAGCGTGACGGCTACCGTAGCTGCAATACGTACTTTCAACTGCGTGGCGAGAGAGAGTTGATTGCGATACATGATCCCAACGCTAGATGGGAGAAATTCTTACACAATGTAGCTTTAAGGGAAAAAAGTTTTCAGATTTTCTGTGTTTTACTCTTGTCAAAAATCGTCACGTTCGCTTTCGAAAAACCAATATGGTGACAGCCGAATTGCCGAACTTCAAAACGGCAGTCCACAAACCAATGGGTGATGTAACAGATGTCATTCTTCTCACATCTACAAGAGGGAGTTTTCAAATTAAACAAGGAAGAGATTGCCAAAATACTAATTTCATACCCTTGTGAGCGCAGTAGTGTCTACATGCAGCCCACAAGAAGCTCCATCTGTAGCTGAAGTTGTATCACACAACCTGCGAGTATTAAACAGATAAGTACGTTGATTTCTTGTATACTGTAAAAACAATTCTGTATAGTAGAACATAGTGAAATCAGGACACATCAGTTGTCTCTGAGTGCCTTGTTTTGAGGACCTCATTTAGACTGGCATTTCCAATCATGTCTTAATCACAGCAAAGTGTTTGTATTACGCTAATTAGCTGTGACAGACAGTTGACCTGCTTTAATTCGCATGAAGAGGTAACAACAACCTGAACAGTGATGTGTACTGAAAAGAGAACCTGCAGAATGGTGTGTTTAAGTTTTCTTTTTCCGTTACATACTCATTCTTTATCTGACTTCATTCCTGCTGAGCAGGCTACAGCTTCGTCTCAAAGCCAACGCCATTCGTCATTCACGGTCACGCTTTATTTGTGGCAGTTTATTTTGAATTCAGGAGCTCCAGTTTGGCAGGCGAGTACTGCGTCATTCAATCTTGAATGCCGACCACTTACCTGCAGCGAAGAGACTGAAAATGAGTCTCAGACCTCTTTCAAGTGAAGGAAAATACCTCAAAATAAATCTTTTTTTTATAAAGTACACGATGCAGCTTGCAGTCATGTGTAGGAGCCATTTCATTGGCAACCGGTGTGTGACGCTGGGGGTGGACAAAGTTTATTTAAGTCTGGACTAATTGCAACAGGTCATCATTTTTTGACCGTGGTTAGGTGGAAAGTAGAACAGTGGAAACCGTAGAACGTGCTGTTTGAGGTATTTTGTTTGATTAATTTTATCATATAAAAATTAGTCTCGCATTGCCAGACCTTCCTCCACAGCGCTGCGGAGGAAGGCCTGGCTAGTCCACACAGCATTCCTGGATGGGAGAAAAACGTGCTCTGGTTTATTGGCATTTATTTAAATCAGTCACAATCGTCGTGGGCGGTGCTAAGCGCCGGACGGAGCCACGGTGACTCTGCAAAATAGCCTCTGGAAGGAACTTGTTTTGGTGGAACATGTGTACGTTCAAAAGTAGTTTTAGTCGTGCAACAGAAAGCTCAGATTGGACAGATAGTCTAGCTAGCTGTCTGGATTCACCCTGCAGAGATCTGAGGAGCAGTTAACCAGAGTCCTCAGAAATCAGCCGGAGGTTAGAACGCCAACACAAAGACAGAGGAAGGGGACTTCCTGCGGAATTTTCGGCGGCAGCTGAACAATCCTGGAAATGAAACGTCTTCGATGTAGACTATGTAAGAATAATAATCAATTATTTGAGTGAGAATAGTTTTTGAAGCACGGCGTCTACAGTACACCGGAGTCACGCGTACATTACCGACCAGAAAAAACAAACAAATGTGCGTCATCATGTTTGGAAAATCAGCTTGACAAAATGGCCATGAGCTGGATATAATCTGGCCCGTTGCTCTTCTCACTAGACTTTGCATAAATACTTGCACACACGGGATACACACGGGACTGCTGCATGATGATTATTACTGAAGCCTGACTGAACACTCTCTCGTCCCAGACGACAGCTAGCTAGCTAGCTAGCAGCTAACAGGGTAGGTGAATGTTGAAAATGCATCTTGTTGTTCATGTTACACAGACATTTTAATTGCATTTTGTGTCCTGTTAAGATACACAATGGCACAATTTCATTTATGCCCCCATAACTGCCGTTTAGCTAAGTGGGAGCGGTGGGCATTAGCTGGAGCAGCTCCATCTAGGTAGCTGCTGTTGCGCTAACTGTTTTTGCTATAGACAGGTCTCTGACATGCTGAGAAAGAAAACTGAAGTCAGATTTGTCTTTATAAACTCAAACTCATTTACTCAGGCAGTGCAATCCCACGTCGATGTTTTCCATATACTTGAGCACACAATCACAAGTTTTTAGCATACGGCAGCCCTAGACCCTCAGTGTTGGTAATTAAAGGTGCTCTAAGCGATGTCACGCGTTTTTTAGGCTACAAAGGCTACATTTTTTCTCACATACAGCAAACATCTCGCTATCCGCTAGCTGCCGGTCCCTTAATCACACTGTAAAAATGCGGTCTCTGTAGACAGCCCAGGCTCCACTAACTCCAACAAAAACAAAGTGGTCCAACCTGGCCCACAAAAACATACACAAACAGTCTTCCAGCGTTCAGCCAATAACTGACAAGAAGGATTTGGGGGTGTGGGTTGGGGGATTACGGTACGTTTCCACACAGCGAAACACGCGATTTTCGGCCAGCTAGCTGAATAATTTTGAGTGTTTAAACTAACATATACAGTGGTCTGTTTAGTGGTGTATGTGCCCTGACTAAGTTTGTGTGTCATATAAACAACAATCCGTGTTGCTACAAGCGTCAATGTTCGCCAACAAAACATGTAATCAAACAAATGCACAACTAGCCTGTCTAGCTGCCTGGCTAGCTGCCTGGCTAGCTGCCTGGCTAGCTGCCTGGCTAGCTGCCTAGCTAGCTGCCTAGCTAGCTACCTAGCTAGCTGCCTGGCTAGGCTTACAATGAAATCCAATGTCCGAACATGATAGCGATTCGCCTGTCGGCTAGCTGAAAAGTTTGAGTGTTTAAACTAACATCTACAGTGGTCTATTTAGTGGTGTATGTGACCTGACTAAGTTTGTGTGTCATATAAATCACAATTCGTGTTGATACAAGTACACATGTTCGTGTAGAAACATTTTAATCACATCAAAATTTTCATGATACAGCCGGATACAGCGCTGATAACCTCCGCCATCTTGGTCAGACTTTTTTGTAACTCCCGCCTCCAAACACATTGGTGATTAGTTCTGGAGTGGTCCTCATTTGAATAAAGTTAAACTTTCGTCAACTTTGTTCCGCTCCCCTCGGCGATTCGCTCTCATCTCGCCCAATCAGGCCGAATTTCGTCTCCATTCAACCTCAATGAGAGCGAAGCCAAGCGATTGCGCTGTGTGGAAACGTACCGTAAGCGCACTGAAGCACGGAAGGGAGGGGGAGGGGACGGGATGAGGAGGAGGGAGGGGCGAGCTAGCCTCCGTTTTGTTTGAAAATACTTCGAACGTCAACAAGAAGTAACGTCACCCAACATCGCTTAGAGCACCTTTAACTCCCAAAAAGTCCTCTTGATGGGTAAAAAACCTGTCATTGTTCAGTGTGAACTTAAACCAAACAAATGCAAAAATGCGAGCACAGTTTTTTCTTTCTTTTCCCTATTGGTTTGTACCAAATGAAACAAACAGTGTCATCACACGCTCCGTATCAGTCCCTGGAGTCGTCTGCATACTGCTGTTACTGTGATTCAGATCACTGTTTAGTCGTAGTATTGTTTATGAGCTTGTGGATCCCCGTCAAAAACAAATTAAAAAATTGCTTTTTTAGCTCCTATTGGGAAATAACACATTTCTTAAACTATATAAAGCAACCCTGCTGGATATATTTTAATCTTCTGGGTTCTGCTGGGTATGTTTCTTGTTCTTTACCTGCTCTATAATAGAGATCAACCGTGACTGCCCACTTTTTCAATGGCTCTGGTTCCAGAAGTGATTTCCCCCATTCAGTATCTCCATTGACGTTTGATTAAATGTTCATATAAAAGACTTTAATGCCTAGAACAAATAGGGCTGGGTAACGAGTTCAATACTTTTTAGGCACCGACCGAATTGCGTCGAAGTATCGAAGAATGTCTTGTCATTGAATACCCAATTTCAACAGAGCTCTACGGTGTTGTTCCTGAAGTAAAAATCCCATTCATTTTCTCCATAAGGATTCTGATTATCAGCTATAATGCCTAAACCATCCGAGGCAGACTGACCACGAGCTACGAGGTTGTGAAACGAAAGTTTCTGCTCCTGTGGAAGCTAGAAGTCCGTATGCAATCAACCTTGTTTTAAGAAAAACATGTTTTATCCGCGTTCTTATGGAGAAAAACTACACTACCCACAATCCTAAGCGTAACAGCAACGTCTCTGATATGTCCAACTCGCTGTTAGCATAGAAACGTTTGCCGTACCCGCAAAACCGCAAACGGCTAGAGCGAGCTACTGCCATTGAAGTCAGTGTTAGCTTCCATACACGGTCTTGTACCTTTTGCCTTTTCCGCCATTTTCAAAATGTTTTTTTTGCGGCGAATCAAATGTTTTATGCTCACTATTAAACAAATAGCTTTGTTCCTATAGGGTATCGATGCCACAGCTCTCGGTCAGTCTACCTCAGATGTTTTTTTGGGGGTGTCGAACTATAAGGGTCACACTGAAAATGAGAATCACATCCAGGGCCAGACATGTAGTTCATTGACGTGCTTGTTTTTAATCAAAAAAGCCAAATATCTTTGACTGTTTTATTGCATGTCTGATATCGCTTTCTCACTTACATTTGGTCGACATAAAGCAATAAAAAGGTACCTGTCTATAATGACTGAGAGGGACATACAGCACTAGTCTACCTGTCTATAATGACTGAGAGACATACAGCACTAGTCTACCTGTCTATAATGACTGAGAGAGACATACAGCACTAATCTACCTGTCTATAATGACTGAGAGGGACATACAGCACTAGTCTACCTGTCTATAATGACTGAGAGAGACATACAGCACTAGTCTACCTGTCTATAATGACTGAGAGAGACATACAGCACTAATCTACCTGTCTATAATGACTGAGAGGGACATACAGCACTAGTCTACCTGTCTATAATGACTGAGAGAGACATACAGCACTAATCTACCTGTCTATAATGACTGAGAGGGACATACAGCACTAGTCTACCTGTCTATAATGACTGAGAGGGACATACAGCACTAGTCTACCTGTCTATAATGACTGAGAGAGACATACAGCACTAGTCTACCTGTCTATAATGACTGAGAGACATACAGCACTAGTCTACCTGTCTATAATGACTGAGGGACATACAGCACTAGTCTACCTGTCTATAATGACTGAGAGGGACATACAGCACTAGTCTACCTGTCTATAATGACTGAGAGACATACAGCACTAGTCTACCTGTCTATAATGACTGAGAGACATACAGCACTAGTCTACCTGTCTATAATGACTGAGAGAGACATACAGCACTAGTCTACCTGTCTATAATGACTGAGAGACATACAGCACTAGTCTACCTATCTATAATGACTGAGAGAGACATACAGCACTAGTCTACCTATCTATAATGACTGAGAGACATACAGCACTAGTCTACCTGTCTATAATGGCTGAGAGACATACAGCACTAGTCTACCTGTCTATAATGACCGAGAGAGACATACAGCACTAGTCTACCTATCTATAATGACTGAGAGAGACATACAGCACTAGTCTACCTATCTATAATGACTGAGAGAGACATACAGCACTAGTCTACCTGTATAGCTAATCCACAATGGGTTTTCGCTCAGAGCCAGTGTCACGTGACTGAAACCAGCTGAAACGGAGAAGGAGATCAGTGAGAGGCGCTTAAGTTCATAATGGAGGATCAGACTTATAGAGCCACAGGAGAAGGAATCCTTGTTGCCAAAAAAGCGAAAATTGGAAGACATGTTGTCATAGCTTCTTGGTACATAAGATGCAACACGCATTTGAAAAAGCGAGAGCACTATTCGTTTGAATGCAAAATACAATTTCACCGCTAGTGTAACGATGGTCAAGCATGAAGGGGGACAAAATGTTGGACTTTTCTTCCTTTTTTCATTTTTCCTTTGGAAAATAAATCAAAACAATGTCTTCAGGTTTTGGTGTACACATTTACAGCATCCGATCAAAAGTAGACAGCTTCTCTGATACCTTTCAGTAATAGAAAATGCATACAAAATTATTCATAACTCATCATAACTTGTTAACTTTTCATATAGCATGGCATAACTGCAGCCTACGTGCATAAAGTTACAGCACTTCATTAAAACCTAATTACATTATGGAGCCACGTACCTTTGGAAAATAAATCAAAACAATGTCTTCAGGCTTTGGTGTACACATTTACAGCATCTGCACAGGCAGAATATAAAAAATGCATTGCGTTACACAGGCTACATCCATCCATCCATCCATCGTCTTCCGCTTATCCGGTGTCGGGTCGCGGGGGGAGCAGCTCCAGCAGGGGACCCCAAACTTCCCTTTCCCGAGCCACATTAACCAGCTCTGACTGGCGGATCCCGAGGCGTTCCCAGGCCAGGTTGGAGATGTAATCCCTCCACCTAGTCCTGGGTCTTCCCCGAGGCCTCCTCCCAGCTGGACGTCCCTCCACCTAGTCCTGGGTCTTCCCCGAGGCCTCCTCCCAGCTGGACGTCCCTCCACCTAGTCCTGGGTCTTCCCCGAGGCCTCCTCCCAGCTGGACGTGCCTGGAACACCTCCCTAGGGAGGCGCCCAGGGGGCATCCTTACCAGATACCCGAACCACCTCAACTGGCTCCTTTCGACGTGAAGGAGCAGCGGCTCTACTCCGAGCTCCTCACGGATGACTGAGCTTCTCACCCTCGTCATCTCTAAGGGAGACGCCAGCCCCCCTCCTGAGGAAACCCATTTCAGCAGACACACAAAACGGGCCAAAACCTATTGTGAACCGAAACTGTTAAGCGGGGTGGATCAAATTTGGCACTCGGGCCTTGAGTTTGACATGTGGCTTAGACATTATGGCTATTAATCAAAATCCTCACAGAGCAAATTAATGGGATTTTCACTTTAACAAACAATGTTGTGTGTGTGACTTGTGTTTTCCAGAGAGTCCTCTGACATTTGCAGCTCAGCTGGACAACGTGGTGGAGTTGATCAAGGTGCTGAAGACGGGCGGAGCTCACCTGGACTTCAGAGCCAAAGACGGCACGACTGCCCTCCACAAAGCCGCGCGCTCCAGGAACCTCGTTTCACTCACGGTAAAGACAGCAGCTCTCCTCAGTTCTCTTCTCCCCGCACCTAGTTACTACATGTAACCAATGAAGAACGCAGGAGATCGGAGATCTTCATGGATCCGGTGGTAGTGATTGAAAGACGGTGGTCTTTGGTAGGGGGCATGAACAAGTCCAATAGACACCAGGGAAGAACCCAAGGCACTCGTCTGTAAAATAAATCATTTAAAATGCCTTTAATACGTCAGGTACAAGCTTATTCTATTAAGGAATGTGCCAGATGTGCCACGGTCGGAAAGCACAGGGGAGACACTTTGTTTCTCCGTCTGTCCACCGCCGGAGTCGGTACTCGCTCTGAAGCTAATACCTGTCACTCTCTCACTCGCTCTACCACACACTACACACACACACACACACACACTCAATCTTACAGTGCACTCTTATGAACATACAATTTAATAATTGCAGTTTTCTTCTTTTGTTTTATCTTCAATAAAATATCGAAGCTTATAAAACTTTAAAACAAAAGTGTGACGAGCTTTGATATTTTATGACCCGCCCTGCTTAATAATTCATGGATCATATGTTTTTGGCCCTTTGCCTCTCTCTCTCTCTCTCTCTCACACACACACACACACACACACACACACACACACACACACACACACACACACACACACACTCTCAGACCCTGCTGGAGTTGGGAGCTTCTCCGGACTACAAGGACAGCCGTGGTCTGACTCCTCTGTATCACAGCGTGATGGTGGGAGGAGACCCGGGCTGCTGCGAGCTCCTGCTCAACCACCACGCCTCCGTCTGCTGCCAGGACGAGAACGGCTGGCATGAAGTTCACCAGGTACACACACACACACACACACACACAGGCTGTTTGGTTACTTGGACCAGCTGGTATTGGGGAAAGCATTGCTAAAACACACACAGCAGCCCCCCGGCTGTCTCGGCAGCTGTTACCTGCTGAGGTAGATCAAGCCGTTTAAGGAGAGCCACCCTGCAGCAGTGACAAACTGTGAGCGTCTCCACACGGTGTTGTGTGTATGTTGCGTGTATTCAAGCCCATGGGCTTCATCACATTGCTCATACAGTATCTCTCTCTCGCTGTTGAGTTGAAAAATGTTTGCCTTCCCCCATCTGTCCCGCTTCAGACTCGATAACAATCAGCTGTCAGGCAGGACGGTGAACACCAGACAGGCTGGTGCTAGTTCACAGTTCAAGGTTGGGTCTCATGGCGTCCTCACGTCTTGTTTGGTCCACAACTCAAAGATATTCAGTTTACTGTCACAGAGGAGAGAAGATACTAGAACATATTCACATTTAACAAGCTTTTTTCTTCATAAAAATGACTAAAACGATTCAGCGATTATCTAAATACTTTCCGATTCATTTAATAGTTGACAATTAATCAGTTTTTCTAGTAGTCTTTGCAGCTCTAGTGTAAAGAGGCCATTTCAAAATGATCCCCCCCCAACCACCCCTCACACTAAACACCTAACTGGCTGGCATGTGTCACCATGACCCCAAGCATTACAGAGGACATTGGTTAATAACAGCAACAGCTTCCTGGTCAGCCTGGACAGTTTTTTTTTTTTTTACACTCTGTCTTGACAAATTAAATCATGCAACTGTGCATTTCTTTGAGCTTTTGCTGCACACGCTCATCTATCCTCCCATCTGTGTGATGACTGGGTCAAACTGAGGCTATGGCTGCTCCTCATCTCCTCTGCAGCACGCTGACATCTAGTGGTACAGGCCTGTTACTGCAACTGCTATCCAGGCTTCATCTGACAATGTGTGTGTGTGTGTGTGTGTGTGTGTGTGCGTGCGTGCGTGCGTGCGTGCGTGCGTGCGTGTGTGTGTGTGTTTTGCAGGCTTGCCGTCACGGCCACGTGCAGCACCTGGAGCATCTGCTGTTCTATGGCGCAGACATGAGCGCCCAGAATGCCTCGGGAAACGCTGCTCTCCACATCTGTGCCCTATACAACCAGGTGAGCACGTTTCTGCACATGATAAGAACAGATGTGTGTGTGTGTGTGTGTGTGTGTGTGTGTGTGTGTGTGTGTGTGTGTGTGTGTGTGTGTGTGTTTGTAATGTGAATGAGAGCACATACCACTATTGGATTGACCTGGTACTATTTTAATATAGTTAAGCCCGGTATTATCAAGACAAGCTGAATTGTGATTTAAAAAAATAAAGTAAATAAACTATACACTGTACACTTACAATTACAATGGATTGAGTGCAGAATGTGAAAAAAAATATATAGTATGTGCAATGGGCAGGTGTGTATAGTCCAGGACATCACATTCTCACTCCCATCGCGTACAATACGGACGCTTGGTCAGGTGCCTTTGGCGTTTGTTATTGACGCTGCAAGTGTCCTTTAGCGTCATATCTGAACACGCTTTATCTAAATGCGCTGCGGTCGGGACTATTGGCGTCACTTTTGATGCAGTTAGCGTGGGTGGGCTTACGTTTCCATGACACGCGGGACAAGAACGGGACGGTTGGGTTTATGAAACATGACACGCGGGACCACCTCCACGAGCAGTCCCACCCCCACAACCAAGCTCCAGTATCCCTTACATTTTCAGACAGGTGTACAAGAAAGCTAAAATCACCACTTGATGCAGAATGCTGAAAACTTTTACTATTTATAACATTGCTTGTCTTTACATTTACATTTTATTTTTATTCCACACATTCTTTTCATTTCATATTGCTTTTCTTTTACAGTTTTTCTTTTCATTTCACGTATCTTTTCTTTACTCTTTTAGTGAGTTATTGTACACATTTGTCGCAGACTTTGCATTCTTTAAGACTGTTTTGGAAGGAGTGTATTTGTGGGCGGGGCCAGAAATACACAAATACAAATACATGAGAGTAGAGTTGAAACCGTTCTGTTGTCTAACGTCATCCTATTCTCTGTAACAATCTTTCGTACCACGATAAACAACCTTTCTGAACTTGCAAAAAACGCGAGACTGTCCCCCACCCCCCCACCCTGCTCCTCTTCGCTGTCCCATTGATGTCTGTAGTAGGCTACTGCAGGTGGCAGTTATCGCCAGGCTAGTGACAGAGCTCAGATTGGGAATGTTTTTTGTTTTTACTCCACCCGGGGTATTATTATTTTTTAATAACGCAGGTTAAAATACGGGAGATTTACGGGAAAATACTAATACGGGAGGACGGCGGGAAAGAAGGGTAAAATACGGGACTTTCCCGGCCAAAACGGGATACCTGACAGGTATGCGCGGTACACGATCCCCGGTGGCCCGGGAGAAAGTCCTGTGTTGTTTGACCCGTCCACCCCCCAGACCAACCTCCCTACGCAGATTTTCAGTCTTTCATACTACTCGCTAGAGTCGCTACCGTAGTCGCTCTTAGCGCTACGTCATCTTTAAACGGCGTGTAGCTGCTGCTCTTCCCGCTGCGTTCTACACAGACGCTGAAGGGCGCTGCCCAAACGTCCGTATTTCACAAGTTCGGAGGGAGAACGGGTTGTCCGGGATGAAAGGTTAAGAAAACATGTTGCACATGTCAGAAATAGACTTCTGGCTGAACAGCGTCAGTCATCATGTTTCCACCGATCTCCGATCACCGAAGTGCTCCGCCACCTTCACTCTTTATGCTGACGTCCTGTATATTTGCTGCTGTTGCTGCTGCTGCTGACTGCGCATCTTTCAGTTCTGCTCTGTTTGCACCTCGCAGGCTGTTTGTTCCCCGTTTCCCATGGGACAAATTATTTGCATGTTATTTATCATAATCACATATGTGAAGCTCTAACGCTGGTCTCCTGCAGCGTGGAGAATCCCCAGAAGAATAACCATCCCTCCAAGTAAACCGACAGTAAACATTATTATTATTATTATTATAAATACTGTTAAGATATGTGAATTTATGCTGAATAGTTGCTTGTTATACACATAAAACAGTCTAGACCAGGGGTCTCAAACTCAACTTACCTGGGGGCCACTGGAGGTAGAGCGAGGGTCAGGCTGGGCAAGTATTCCACAAAAGTATTCTTCGTTTGCTTTCTTGGGGTGGTGATGGCAGCGCAGTGGTTAGAACACATACCTTTGGTGTGGGAGACCTGGGTTTGATTCCCACCATGATCAACCAATGTGTCCCTGAGCAAGACACTTAACCCCTAGTTGCTCCAGAGGTGTGTGACCTCTGATATATACAGCAATTGTAAGTCACTTTGGATAAAAGCCTCAGCTAAATGAATAAATCTTGATTGGTGACCCGGTTCTTTCTCTCATCTCCCTGGTAGTTTGTACTGTAAACTCCTCAGCATGTCTAGTTGAGTAACGACGTAATGATGTTATATTCCTCGTGCACCGCAACTTTCTCTGTGCACATGAGACACGTAGGGGTCAAAAAAAGGTGATACGCAAACACAGAGTCACTTTTCATCAAAACCCATGACGAAAGTGTAACTGAATGCACTTAGATATTAGTGGTTTGAATGCACTTTGTCGTGGAAATAATTCCTAATAACACGGGGTAAGTATATAAAAGGTTTAAATTGAAGCGAAACAAATGAAGACTATTGAGCAGAAATCAAAGTCTGGTTATTGAGTGTTTATTCTCATTTGCAAATAGAGAAACTCCGTAACACATGTACTCTCGATACAAGTGCAAGAGCGTTCTGATTCACCTTCAAGCAGACAGTCACAATATACAGAACAACAAATGGTCACTTTCAACCCCCCCCCCCCCCCCCTCCCTGGCTTCCTGCAAAAACCCAGCTTACACAAACAAAAAGCAACGAGTCATGTCACGCCTTTTGGCCTGGTTGAAACGAGAAGCCATAACATCTTCGCAGTCTCATCTGTTGAAGAAATTAAACTGTATCTAATAAGAGAGTTTCCGGCGCCTCTGTCCCCTTATCAAGGGTTGTTTGGATAAACAGATGACCGGAGGCCTTCGAGAAAGGCCTCAGAGTTCTTTCTCAGCCAGGGCTTTATGGCTTCAGCTGTTCCATGTAAAATGTAATTTGCCATCACAACTTAACTATAGATGCTTGTGATTTTAGGCTTCGACTGCGTTGGACTTTCAACAGGTACATTTTGTGTTTGCCACGTTGATATTTTTGCACAGCCGAACGGATTTGCTGCTTCTATTTCTTGATATCTTAAAACAATAAGTGTGAATGAAGTATAACTGATCAAAGCTGTTTGAGGATAAGATTTTGAGATTTAGTTTTGCAAATGAAAATTTGGATATGTCAAAAAATATTCCATCTCCCACTTTCCCTGAAATTGCCTGTGCCGCTCGTCGCCAACCTCTCTCTCTACACGGCACGTTTTGAGAGAGACGTGACTGGAACTGGGTGATGGCGTATATTTTCGTAACACGTTTCAACCAAGTGACTAACGTTGATACTTCCCCAGGTACTTCGTGGTACTACTTGGCTATAGCTTGACTAACCCTAACCGTGGACAACAAACGCCGCCGGAAGCTGTCATGAGACTATCTATGGTAGCCCGTAAGTGTAATGTGTAGGTATGTAGAGATCTTTAAAAAGGCATGTTATTGTGGCCGGGTTGGATCAGTGGGTAGAGCAGGCACACATTTACATAGAGGTTAATGCCTCGACGCAGAGGTCCAGGGTTTGAGTCCGACCTGTGACGATTTCCTGCACGTCTCCCCCCCCTCTCTCTCCCCCCTAGCTGTCCTGTCCTTTAAAGACAATAAAGCCCCAACAAATTATCTTTAAAAGACATAAATATACCTACACAAGTAGATATGTATGTCTCGTTTTACGTTTTGAAAAATGAAAGGAGCCGTGTGTGTGTGTGTGTGTGTGTGTGTGTGTGTGTGTGTGTGTGTGTGTGTGTGTGTGTGTGTGTGCCTGTCATAGCCGTTTGTTTTCAAGCTGAACAGCCAATCGGATGATTTGGCTGAAAATATAGAATAACTCCAGCTTTGTCCCTGAAGGGAATGTACACAGAATGGACGAACCATCTCAAAGACCAGCTGACTTAATCATGTCAGCATGCTCTCAAGCTAAAGGTCAGCAGTAGCCTCTAACCCTTGCTTGTACAGCCGGTCGTCGGAGACCACTTAACACGCTGCCCTCCGAGCGTGGCCAGCTACGATACAGCTGGGAATCAGAAACGGCTAACTGGTGTATTATTTGAATCAAAGCGTGCATTTAGTTCCACTTAAGAAAGATAATTCATTATTTTAACTCATGAAATGGCCTTTACGCCAGCTGCAGTTTGTTATATATTTGTGTTGTACAGCACATCTCTCTCTCACTGCTGCAGCTCCTCTTTTCACCTTGTGTTCAGGTCTCTGTTTTAGCTACAGAGTGAATCATCTTTTCTTCTGTACTATCTTTGATTCCACTCGCACATGCTCAGTAGCTCAGATGGTAGATCATGTCAGTTAGCTCCACAGACAGTAAAAGAAAGGTTGTTTCTCCAACTTTGGTCAGTTACAAGGCAGGATTAGCCGGGAGACTTCTTCTAAAGGAGGGCGCACATGGAAGTACTTCTTTTAGAGATTATGGTGAACTTGTGTGTGTTGTAGCAGCGCTTTGCCATTGAGAATGAGCTAGCATGCTAACGCTAGCGCTAGCATGCTAACAGTTGTGGTTAGCCAGCTCGTTTCGGCTAGTTACGTAACAAGCCGTGCAGATTTTGACCAGCTCACCCAGAGACTGAAGGCAGGAATCATTCAGAAACCGTATCTCACTCAGAACAACATGGATAGATTTTTTTCCAAGTCTGTATGTGCGTGGAAGCACCAGAGACACAAAATAACACCCCAAATCCCAGAAAAAGTGATTTTTTTTCATAATATGGGCACTTTACGGATAAGGCTGACATTATTGTGTAATTATTGTCAACAAATCCCATGTGGTTGCATTCGAATAGTCTTTTTTGCTTATAGGGTAGTTCCTATCAGTGAAGTGACCTGGAAGTATCTAAGGGGGCTTTCACACTTGAAAACAGGTGTTCTTGGTTCGCTTCCAAGTGCTCTACAGCAGAGATCTTCAACAGAGGGTCCGTGACCCCCTTGGGGGTCCTCAGATTTTCTGCAGGGGGGGCCTCTAAATTATGGTTTGATGTTTGTTTTAAGCTATAGTGCGTAGTTTCTGTCTCCCCCCCCATGAGGAATTCTGTGTAGTGACAACAAAACTGTCGGCGCGTCCACATGATACAAGCCTTCCGTGATCTCACCCCCCCCCCCCCTCCCACCACCACCCCTCCTCCCCCACACAGCTGCTAGTAGCCAAGGAGGACGCGGAGGATTATTAAAAACATGATGGGCTCTTCAGAAAAGGTCATTATGTTCACTCGAGTTTGTGTATGGAAATCTACATCAACATGAATCCATCATATCATTAGTAATATAATTTTTTAAATGTACACAACATTGATGATAGGCTTACTGGTCTACTGTATCTTGCTAAGGTAGCCATCATCAGATGCAGTTAAACTTCATTCACTGTGCCGCATTTTACCATTAAAACATGATGTATAAATATATGAATGTGCCAACAAATTTTTATTTTGAAAGCTTAGTATTGAACGCAGCATAGAAAAGGTATGTGTGAAGGCTTTAGGCCGCCCCACCCCCACACGTTATTGTAGGCCCAGTTTATTATGCAACTACAGTATATGTAGTAAGGGGTCCCTGCTCCGTTTCTTTTTCAGCTAAGGGGTCCTTGGCCTAAACCACATTGAAGACCCCTGATCTAGATTCCGGTTCACTTTAGGTGAGAACGTGAACCGACCCAAATACAGGAAGTATTTATTTTTTTAAGATAGTTTTTCTGGCATTTTAGGCCCTTATTTTTATAGGACAGCTAAAGACATGAAAGGGGAGAGAGAGGAGGAATGACATGCAGCAAAGGGCCGCTATATATGGCCGCGCTCTACCAGGTGAGCTACCCAGGCGCCCCATGATGTTTTTCATCAAGATTAAGTACAGTGTTTAGGGAATGATCCAGTCCTTCCAGAAAAAACGCGATTATGCGATCGCAGAATTCAATGCATAATCAGCCAAAGTCTGCATATTTATGCGGGTGGCGCATTTTTTCAAATACGCCGCACTTTCGCCGCATAAATTGCCGATTTTCGCGCAAAATAAGCGGGGCTTGCATGATTTCATAATCCCCGCATTGTTGTTGCAAAGAAAGTCACATATATCTCAGCAGGAAGTTGAAAAATGTTGCGTTTACTTCACACAAGAGCAGCCATTTTCCCCTGTTGCCATGGGAACGTTATGAAGTGACGTAATTACGCCTAGTGAGAACACGGTGTTGGGGGGGAATCACTTTGTTTTCTCTTTTTCATCAAACTGCAGTTTTTGCAAGTTCCCGCAATTTCCCGCAATTTCATCACATAAAATTGCATAAATATCCTGCATATTCCATCGCAGTTTTTTAAGAAAACGTGGTGCATAATCAAGTATTTTTGCCCGCAACAATCACAAAAAAACTCCACGTTTTTCTTGAGGGACTGCAGCCGAAAACCCAAACTCTGTTGGTCCGTCTCTCAATACTTTCTGTCTACCTTTTTCTGGTTCTCAGCCCTCGTGTGCAGCAGTGTTTCTCCTGCTGGCCCCGCCCGCGAGTTCCCACTCGACCCATAGACTTTACATTGTGACATTTTCTTGTCTCGAGGGAGTTTTTTAATTACATACAAAAGGTCTGTGGATTAAAAATTCAGAATAGAAAGAGCCATAATCAGGGTCCAAAATCAGCACCATTTACCAGCCAAATGCTGGTAAAATATGCAAGTGGCTGGTAGATTTTCTTCACTCACCAGCCCAAAAAAAACAATGGTAATCTATCGAGTGGCTGGTACAATTTGAACATTCACTAGTCACATGGCCGGTGGACAAATAAGTTAATTTTGGACCCTGGTCATAATCAACCTTGTCAATTTTGTCCAGTGGCCACTTGCAGCATTGCAAGAAAAATCCCTCCCAAAAAAGCACTTTTCTCATAGGCCGCCATTGTAAAAGAGACGTGTGCAAAACTGCTGCCAGGACGCCTCGAACTGCAAACACGGTCGGTTATGACTCTTTCTATTCTGAATTTTTAATCCACATGGATTTTTTTATATTTGTAAAACGTCCCTCTATCTGAGAAAAGTGATTTGAAATCCTTTGGAAGAAGTTGATTTCTCATAAATTTACAACTTTAATCTCAGGGATTATTTGAATTTGTTTCTTGTAAATTTACGGCGTTAATCTCAATTTTGTCCAGTGGCCACTCGCACACACACACACACACACACACACACACACACACACACACACACACACACACACACACACACACACACACACACACACACACACACACATCGCAACGAAAAATCCCTCCAAAAAAAAGCATTTCCACATAGGCCACCATTGTAAAAGTGACATCTGTATTTTTCTCTCTGAGAAAAGGCATTTAAAAACCTGTGGAAGAAGAGCTATCAGGCTGTGATACACACACACGCACGCACACACACACACACACACACACACACACACACACACACACACAATCCTCAGTCCTTCTCATTTAAGACGCTGATAATGATGGCTGCCTCTGTGAAAGAGAGGGGGTTGATGTATCCAGGATCCTTCCGTTATTAGGCTGTAATACTGTACATCATAAATATGCATGAAGTCTCACTCCTCCTTGATGGATGGAGTATTCTGAGCAGTCCAGAGCACAATTTTGCATTACAACATAACAAACTTAATTAATCCTACCCGGTTCTTCCACTGGCAACATCCTGGATTATCCTCAGCAGCATCGTGGACACTGTGGTATCCTAACTGTAATATTAAGTTACTATAAATGATTATCTGTAAGCTATATCGTTTACTTATACCTATTAAAGGGATACTCCACCGTTTGTTGAAATAGGGCTTATCACGGTCTCCTCTAGCTGTAGATAGGTGGGGTCTCCTCTAGCTGTAGATAGGTGGGGTCTCCTCTAGCTGTAGATAGGTGGGGTCTCCTCTAGATGTAGATAGGTGAGGTCTCCTCTAGCTGTAGATA
>CM042426.1:41811920-41819420 GCA_023631565.1 Gymnocephalus cernua | reverse complement strand
AACAGTTAGACACCCCCCCTGGCCCTGATTGGTGCATCTGAACAGTTAGACACCCCCCCTGGCCCTGATTGGTGCATCTGAACAGTTAGACACCCCCCCTGGCCCTGATTGGTGCATCTGAACAGTTAGACAACCCCCTTGGCCCTGATTGGTGCATCTGAACAGTTAGACACGCCCCTGGCCCTGATTGGTGCATCTGAACAGGGAGCGGTGGATTTTTGTAAATCTCACTCCAGGCTGTAGGTGGAGCCAGAGGGATGACCTGCTTCATGTAGTTCTACTGGAACATAGGGTCAGTTTCAGCAGATATATGACAGAAAGGTAGTTTTATAAGGCATACCTACCAACCCGGTCTCACGGCAGTTCGTGAAATTGTCACGTTATTTTGACCTATAATTTCGCGTACAGGTACACGATTTTCTCATTTATTTCATGGTGGTCACCACGAAATGGGAATGTGACCATTTCACGAACTGCCATGACACTGGGCTGCAGCCAGCCTGCTCAGGGGAAACGCCACACGCGGTAGACGGTGACAACAACGGCCGCCTGGTCACGATCCGCGGTCTCTGAGGGACGCAACAACCGGGAAATTAAGCGCCACATGCCAGCGACAACAACGGGACGGACCGCCACACGCGGGACGCGATTCCCGGTCTCTCACGCGCTACAACAACGGGACGGTTGGAAAAGGAGAACGGGGAAAGGAACCGTCACATGCGGGACGCGATCACGGGTCTCCGGGGTGAAAGTCCCGTGTTGTTTGACCCGTCCACCCCCCCAAACAACCTCCTTATGCGGCTTTTCTACTCGCTACCGTAATCGTGCTGTTATCACAAAATATGCTTCCCATTGAAATACAGAGTCTGGTAGGACTAGGCTAGTCTGGACCAGAGTCTGCTAGGACCAGGCTAGTCTGGACCAGAGTCTGGTAGGACTAGGCTAGTCTGGACCAGAGTCTGGTAGGACCAGGCTAGTCTGGACCAGAGTCTGGTAGGACTAGGCTAGTCTGAACCAGAGTCTGGTAGGACCAGGCTAGTCTGGACCAGAGTCTGGTAGGACCAGGCTAGTCTGGACCAGAGTCTGGTAGGACTAGGCTAGTCTGGACCAGAGTCTGGTAGGACTAGGCTAGTCTGGACCAGAGTCTGGTAGGACTAGGCTAGTCTGAACCAGAGTCTGGTAGGACCAGGCTAGTCTGGACCAGAGTCTGGTAGGACCAGGCTATAGTCTGGACCAGAGTCTGGTAGGACCAGGCTATAGTCTGGACCAGAGTCTGGTAGGACCAGGCTATAGTCTGGACCAGACTCTGGTAGGACCAGGCTATAGTCTGGATCAGAGTCTGGTAGGACCAGGCTATAGTCTGGATCAGAGTCTGGTAGGACCAGGCTATAGTCTGGACCAGAGGCTGGTAGGACCAGGCTATAGTCTGGACCAGAGTCTGGTAGGACCAGGCTATAGTCTGGACCAGACTCTGGTAGGAGCAGGCTATAGTCTGGACCAGAGTCTGGTAGGACCAGGCTATAGTCTGGACCAGACTCTGGTAGGAGCAGGCTATAGTCTGGACCAGACTCTGGTAGGAGCAGGCTATAGTCTGGACCAGAGTCTGGTAGGACCAGGCTATAGTCTGGACCAGACTCTGGTAGGAGCAGGCTATAGTCTGGACCAGACTCTGGTAGGAGCAGGCTATAGTCTGGACCAGAGTCTGGTAGGACCAGGCTATAGTCTGGACCAGAGTCTGGTAGGACCAGGCTATAGTCTGGACCAGAGTCTGGTAGGACCAGGCTATAGTCTGGACCAGAGTCTGGTAGGACCAGGCTAGCCCATCCCTGCAGCAGCTTGTAATATTTGCTGAAAAGTAGTAATTCGTGCTCACCACTGCGTAAAAACCCCGATAAAATCATGTCCCTGTACACGGATCAATAGATTAAATAACATCACAACAATGCTGTCGCTACTACACCTTTAACAAGAAAGAATTAAAGTCTGCCTGATGTGGGGTTGAAATCACAACTTCAATCACAGAAAATATCCAGGTTTTTTCTCATAAATGGAATATTCCCTTCCCTCTCCCGGCTGCGTGATAATTATTTTTCCCCCTACAATGGCCCTGACACTCTGTCGTACTACAGAGCGTTTCCTCTTCTTCTCCTCTTCGACTTATCTCCTGAAAGCTGAAATGCCTCATGGCTCTGATGTTTGTCACACATTTCCATTTTTGGACGCTTCATCATGAACGTACTGTAGCTTATATTGAAGAATGTCGTGGGAGCGCCACATATACGCTCCAAATAGAGACGTCCGCGGGTAAAAATAACACGCTCATGCATAGCATTGGCTTAAAAATAACATGTTAAATGTCTGATGGCGACAACGCTGTACACATTATGTATTGTGTGTCAGGATCTGAGTGAGTGATATAGCTTATTGTGGATCTAAAAAAGAAAGTATTTATATTCATGTGTGTGTGTGCACGGTACATGCGTGGTTGAGCACTTTGTGGGCGATTTGTGCAGTAGATTCAAACCCCTCAGCACTCTCCATCTCTCTGTTCTCTCTCTCTCTCTCTCTCTCTCTCTCTCTCTCTCTCACTCCCTCTTTCTCTTTGAGTGGAGCGATAGATACACACTTAACAGCGAGTGAAGCTCCATTCCCGATACAGGTAGTAGATGTTGTTCTTTCCCTTCTTTTTCCTGTGTCAGTGCTGGGATGTTTAGACTGATCCCTTCCTGCTCTTCTCACTTCTTTTGCTTTTTGGGAATTCTGCTAATGTCACTGGAAGCCAATCGGCCAGCAAAGTAGGAGAATTAAAGGATTTTCCCGTGTGTTTTTTTTTTTTCCTGTGTGACATTTTCTCAGCCTTGTGTTAATATTCTTTTCTCTCTCTCTCTCTCTCTCTCTCTCTCTCTCTCTTAGGATAACTGTGCCAGAGTGCTGCTTGTTCGTGGAGCCGACAAAGAAGTGAAGAACTACAACAGCCAGAGTCCATTTCAGGTAGAGTGGAGAGAGAGAAGAAAAAAAACAAAAAAAAGAAAAGAAGAAGAAACAATCACTCTTTATTCACTGCGGTTTTGCATGCGAGCGATTATAGAACATCGATTTCAGCTTTTCATATGTATCAGTGGCGGCACATTTTCTTGGGCTCATTTGTTACCATGGCAACAGTGCAAAAATGGTCAAGGTCAGTTTGCAACAAGGGGTTTCTGGCCAATATTATATTGGTTTGAGTCAAACTGTGTTCAGAGGAGGGGGGGGGGGCTCAAAGTGAGCAGCGAGCCTCGCCAGCGTCTGTTTAGTCATCTGGCTTCCTGTCCTCGAGCGGAGATCTTTACACATTTACAACCAGGTTTAATAGCTGCAAAACTTCAACTTTAGCAACACTGAGAAAACAGCTCCAGCTGCAACTTACACAGGGTTGCTCGATTATGGGAAAAAAAAAAAAAAATCATGAATCACGATTATTTAACATGATTATTCACTGACTTTTGGAAACAAAAAGATGTCTATCTCAATGAAAAAGTAACAAGCTGTCCTCGACGAATTCAGATTTGACTCTCGCTCGTATGACTTGGTCGACTTATCGATTAGTTGATTTAATCGACAGATCTGTAAAACTGAGTTCCTCCGCAAAGAACCACGCAAAAGCACCAGAGATGTGCTCAGAAGTTTCTTGTCATTCAGCACAAAAAAGACTAATTGGTTAAATCTTAGACCCCGTCCACACGGAAACGTATTTTGATGCAAACGCAACATCTTTTGCATCGTTTGGGCCGACTGTCCACACGAATCCTGTAAACGCACTGCCCGTAAACGCACTTTTTTGAAACCTGGTCCCAGGGTGAGTAAATAAAAAAAGCCGGCTCACGTTTGGCTTTGTGTGTACGGCGAAACCGCATACCAGTCCCTCCAGAAAAACGCGATTATGCGATCGCATAATTCAATGCATAATCAGCCAAAGTCCGCATATTTATGCGGGGGGGGCCGCATTTTTTCAAATACGCCGCACTTTTGCCGCATAAATTGCCGATTTCCGAGCAAAATATGCGGGGCTTGCATGATTTCATAATCCCCGCATTTTCGTTGCAAAAAAGTCACATATATCTCAGCAGAAAGTTGAAAAATGTTGCGTTTCCTTCACATGAGAGCAGCCATTTTCCCCTGTTGCCATGGGAACGTTATGAAGTGACGTAATTTCACCTACTGAGAACACGGTGTTGGGGGGGAATCACTTTGTTTTCTCTTTTTCATCAAACCGCAGTTTTTGCAAGTTGCCGCATTTTCATCGCATAAAATGGCATAAATATCCTGCATATTCCATCGCATTTTTTAAGAAAACGTGCCGCATAATCAAGGATTTTTGCCCGCAACAATCACAAAAAAACTCCGCGTTTTTCTGGAGGGACTGGCATACGTGCGTATCGATGATGTCATCCCCACACACCTCGGACTCACAGCTCCGCCTTCAACCCAGCTGACGGCTATTATAGCAGAGACGCAACGCTGCTTATAAAGTGGAAGTAGAGAATTTATAAACTAGCTCGCTAATCTGTCTGCTCATCAACTCCTTGAACGGGATTATAGTAACTTTTAGCACCGCTTATTGTAGAAAGGCTACGGCACATGTGTCAAACTCAAGGCCCGCGGGCCAAATCCGGCCCCTTGCAGATTTAGATCCGGCCCGTATATCAATTTGGGTTTACAATACATTTTGGCCCGCCAAACCAAAAACACAGGAAAGGGTTTTTTTAAACTGCAATTACGTGACGTTCTAAGCAGAATTTGGCAGACTTGCCGACTCTGAGACTCAGAAATTCCCCCAGCAGCAGAGAGTTTTCATATTCAGACTGTGAAACAGGTTGTTGTTGTTGTTAAATAATGTTATCATTCAGCTTCATGTCAACAAAAATGCGACAAAAAGCATACAAAAAATGTCGGAAAAAGTAACAAATTTACAAAAAGGTGACAAATATCTGAGAAAGCCACAAAAAAGTTGGAACGAAAACAACAAAAATTAGGAAAAAAAGCTACCAAAATGTTTAAAAAAAAAAGTGAGATGCAGGAACAAAAACACGTCAATACTGATGTCTGGCAATGGGTGTGATTCTCTTTTCCAGTGTGGCCCTTAGTGAAAATGAGTTTGACATCCCTGGGCTACCGCAAGAAAAACGTGTAGCTAGATTATCAAAAAGACATCGGATCATTGATGTTTGTTTGACTGCCGATGTTAGCTAGCTAGCAGAGCTAACGCTAGCTCTGCTAGCTAGCTAATGCTAGCTCTGCTAGCTGCAATCATGTCCGATAGAGTAAACAAAGTTTACATTCTTTTTCTAGGTGGCCTTTATATAACGAGCAGTGGTGTAAGTTATTAAAGTCTAGTCCATGGATGTGTTAAGCTAAGAGAACTAGCTAACAGTCATGTTATGAAAGGAAGTGACTGAAAGCTGCTCTTCTTCATGTCGTTAATTTCTGTAGCAGTAGCAGCCTACAGGCCTGGCATATGAAGTAGCGTGTTGAGTCATTTACAGATGGATTCATGTGGATGTGAAATTTCTTGAACCGAATCCAGGGAAGACGGATGCGTTTTCATCCTGACGTCTTCGTCTGGATGGGGCCTTATGCTGCGTTCCAGGCAACCCGAACTCGTGTTTTCACAACCTTCTACCCGTGAAAGTGCCCTGGAACGGCCGTCCAACCCGTAACTTACTACCCGTGAACTCGTACCAGATCGTTGTTCTCCCAGTTACAGTTTTTGACGTCACACACACATAAACAACAATGGCGACCCCTGTTGATGCTGTACAGACGCCGGTGAAATAGAAATAAATAGACATAAATATGCAACGTAAAGTAATTCCGCACATTGTAATCAAAACAATACACACACAATTGTGTACTACTACAGGTTATGTTTATTAAAAAGCCCAATATATGTCGCTGACTAGAAATCGATAGTATCAGCTAGCGCTAGCTAACGTCAACGTTAGGTAGCCCAACCTGAACCCTGGAACGCTACCAAGTCGTGAGTTGTGGCTTGAAGTCGTAATGTACGGGCTAAAAATTGTGTCTGGAACGCAGCATAAGTCGACTCTCCCCACGCACACACACACACACACACACGCAGAATGACACGCAGCAGAGGGCCGCAGGTCGGAGTCTAAGGACTAAGCCTCTTTATATGGGTGCACGCTGTACCAGGTGAGCTACCCAGGCGCCCATCAGAACAGTATTTAGGTTTCTGATTGTTTGCAGCAGTGCGGCCATGAGCAACACATCTTGTCATTTTGTTCCTCCTCAGTCCAGAACAGGGAATGGTTGTTTTTTTTTATATTCTCTCAGAGACGCTTTCTGCAGCCAACGTTTTTTGCACTCGCTTTCCAGCAAACACGCAGGGAGAAATCTGTCGCAACAGAGACACAAACGGCAGAACAACAAGCAGCCACTAGACACGATGTGGACTCTCTCTTGTTCTCGAGTGGAAAAAACTCGCTCTCTTGCTCTTACTATCTTTATCACAGTTGCACTCTCCACCTACACATGGAGAGCCAGGAGCTGTAATCCAACAAGTTTAGGCCTGTTTTATGAGCGCCTGGCGTTCTGGAAAATGTAGGAAATCAGTAACAAAAGTGTGAAGGGAAGACGGATCTTTGAACTGAGAATTAAAACACCTAAAGGCAGAGCGAGGCAGCTTTGTTGTATAGCACACAGCGCATTTCAGCAACAAGGCTGTGCATTAAACATTAGTGAGCGGTTAAAAAGACTTAAAAATAAAAAATAAAACCCAGCTACAATAGAATAAGACAGGTATAAAATACAAGAATAGAAGTTACAGTGCAGTATGAGAAATTAACAATTTTATATAAAAACAAATACATAAATCACAACATATCTCTTTCATGTAGAAAGATACATTTAAAATAGGACCTGAAATGAAGTCAATAATACAAATAAGAAAAATAATTACAGAAATAATTACAGGCTTAAACTCAGTTTGGTCAAAATAATAGATAAAATGATGATAATAAAGGAAACTAAATAGCAAGACCTAAAGAAAAAGGCAGGTGATTTTAATAATAATAACAGAAGAAGAGTTCAAACAGCTGGTAAGTCATGTGAATAGTTGCCAGTCAGGAGGCGAGATATCAACTACAATACAAGTAAAATTTTTCTTTTAGATTTATTTTGTATGCAGTTAGAGAGGATGAGCATCTGATGAGTGTATGTATTAAAGCAGGGTTGTCAAACTCAGTTTCCCAGAAGGCCACACTGGAAAATGAGAATCACATCAAGGGCCAGACATGTAGAGATTATTGACATGTGTTTGTTTAAGGCAAAAAGTCTAATATTTTGACTGTATTATTGCACGTCTCATATACTGGAGTCTTCTCACTTACGTTTTGGGCCTCATAAAGCCCCAAAAAAGTTCCTCAGCCAGCGACAAATACGCTGAAAAAAGCGCCAGAAAAGTTGGAAAAAGGCCCAAAAAAGTGTCAAAATTGTCTGAAA
>CM042426.1:41804420-41806920 GCA_023631565.1 Gymnocephalus cernua | reverse complement strand
GTCCTATCAGACCGTCAGAGTCCGTCAGCTGCAAAAACAGAACTTTTAGTGGATGGAAATTGACGATGCACATTTGCCCCATAGGGTTATATTGCTGCCCGGTCTGTGGCTGCCGGTTACAGCGTTCACGCTCAATACTGGACCAATTTCAAATATTGTGGTTCCTATCAGTCACTTAGACACAAAAACAAAGGAAAATAGAGTCCAGGTTGAAAAAAAATGGAAGTTACCCTTTAAGGCCACAGAGGCAGTTTGGGTTGTTAATTTTGGCCACAATAAGTCAAGTAGTACGAGAACTTTCTCTACAGATTTTTTAAGATGAAGACATAAAATGACCGTTTATTTAGCGATCGCAGTTGCACGGATGTTTTTATGTTTACAAACAGGATCTTACTCTTTAACAGAAAGGTCGACCTCCTTAGAAATCCTTTCCATGATGTTGTCAGACGCTTAGAATAATAATCTGAGTCCGTCAGCTGCAAAAACAGAACTTTTAGTGAAGGTAAATACAAGCTGGACAATTACTATTAACTCATATCGTAGCTTGTTTCTCTGCTGCCGACTGCAGCGATCTTTCGTAACACTGGACCGACGTCAGAGATTGTTGTTACCATCAGTCACTTACACACAAAATCCCTGGAGTCTGATTGGCTCATAAAGTTTGGAATTGATGAGTAACACACTCTACATGTCCTTCCTGTTTAATTTGGACTTTTTGTCCTCCATTCACTGCTTATTGATTTTCCGTCTCCTGCGTCCTCTTTGGTTGTGATCTGGCAGGCTTGTTGGCCTCTGCTGATGTTCCACACAACACCGCTCCACCTCCCACTTACTTCTGTGTTATACACAACCATTTGTCTCCATGACAACCAGGGTGAGAACAGGAAAAGAATGGATGCGGGGGCGGCGATGGTGGTCATGGTGAAATGATGAGGGATCGATTGGGACTGCTTTTCTCCTTGCTGATTGGTTATCAGGTTTCCTGTCATGTTACCCTAATCAATTAAAATGTAGGGCTGCAAAGATTAATGGATTAATTCGCCAACTATTTGGATAATTGATTAATCGGTTTGAGTCTCTTTTTGAGGTTTTGAGAGCTTGTTAGATGTGAATATTGTTCTAGTTTCTTCTCTCCTCTGTGACAGTGAACTGAATATCTTTGAGTTGTGGACAAAACAAGATATTTGAGGACGTCATCTTGGGCTTTTTGGGGAACTCTGATCCACATTTTTCACCGTTTTCTGACATTTTAGAGACCAAACAACTGATCAATTAATCTAGAAAAGAATCGACAGATTCATCAACAATGAAAAATGAGGTTGAACCATGTATCCAGCTAATTTAACCCTTGCTTGTGTTGTCTTCCCGTCAACCATGAAAAAAACACTTGTTGTCCCTATCTCAACGTTTCAGTCACTTCTTTCAAAGTTTAGTATTTTACATTTTAGTGTATTTTTTCC
Source organism: Gymnocephalus cernua (assembly GCA_023631565.1). NCBI lineage: Eukaryota > Metazoa > Chordata > Actinopteri > Perciformes > Percidae > Gymnocephalus > Gymnocephalus cernua. Next base: position 41,805,460 of record CM042426.1, on the reverse strand, counting down.
AATGTTTTGGTCACTTTTTTCAACATTTGAATCACTTTTTCTGCCGTTTTTTCCCACTTTTTCAATGTTTTGGGTGCTTACTTTTGAAGTTTTTACGTTTTCTTTTTTCGTGTTTTTGTTGTTGCTTTATTAACCGTTTCTTGACTGTTTTGTCGTGTTTTTTGTTTTAGTTTTTTTTGTACATTTGTGGCGCTTTATCGACATCCCATATTTTCTTTTTTGTTAAACAATTTTCTATTGATTTTCCATTAACCCTTGTGTTGTCCAGTCCATCATGAATTTGTTCAAAATTGAAAACGTTTTTTGGCACTTTTCTCAACACTTTTTGAAATTCATGGTCATTAAATAACATTATACTTAATTTTTGAGTTAAAAAAAAGCAGAAATTATGAATTGTTTTGACTAATAGTAACATTTAAAATGCTATAAAATTGAATAAAACACTCAAAATTCAATGAAAGTAATCATTAATTGTACCTGAAAAGATTGTTATATGGGTTCCATACAATATACATCATGCATCTAAGTTATTTTGGGGCAGTTTGGTTGCAAGAAACCCATATTTCTGATATAAAGAAATTTGAAAATGGGTCAAATTCGACCCTAAGACAACACAAGGGTTAAACCAAGTAGCATTTTCTACAGCACATATTGGACCAAATGTATACAAACATGGTATGGCTGTGTTATACAGATACTAAACAATGTGAAAGATCGAGACAACAAGTAGTAAGTGCAAGTACATTAGCTTTAAATAAGTAAAGCTACAAAGAGACATGAAAGCGCAATATTTTTCTTTTCTTTTTTTAATATTTTATCCGAGATGTAGTCGGAAGAGATGTGTTTTTAGCCTTCGGAGGAATGTGTGCAGGCTTTCGTCCATCCTGATGTCGGTGGGGAGCTCGTTCCACCATTTGGGAGCCAGGACAGTGAACAGTCGGGATTTCGTTGAGTGATTAGTTCTCCCTCGCTGTGGAGGAGCAGTGAGCAGTTTGGCTGATGCAGAGCGAAGTGGGCGGGTTGGGGTATATGGTTTGACC
>CM042426.1:41796920-41799420 GCA_023631565.1 Gymnocephalus cernua | reverse complement strand
TATGCTGTCTGAGAGTTATTTCACTCTGCATTTGTGTGTGAGAGGAACGAGAGGGAGGTGAGAAGACGAGAAAGATTTCTCACGAACATACAGAAATGAAATAATAAAACAATTTTTGAACTAATTCCATGTTTTTTTTTCTTCTTCTTCTTCCCATCTTGCTATTTATTACCTTCGTTGCTTAGTTGCCATTAACTCACTTATTAAGTTCTGGAGAAGCAGATTGGGAATGGCAACAGATTCAGATCTACCATTTTCAGTTTCAAAGTCATGCAAACTATCACAAATCGTGTACAGCTGCCTCCATATATATATATATATATATATATATATATACATATACAATAATTTACATTACACTTTTCTGTACGCTGCTTACAACCGTTGTGTCGATGTTGTCCCTGTAAATGTCTCCTGTAAACTACAATAAACACAGAGCCTTTAGAGCAGTTTGTGGTGCACGGGCGGCGATGGCTTTGGGATTACGAGGCCTCAGAGAAAATGAGAAAAGATGAACAAACAAATAAATATATAAAGCAGGACACAGATAGATGAGGCTGTGGGGGAAATGAATGGAGAGAGAGAGAGAGTGAAAGAGAAATCTAATCTAATCTCAAGATGTAATCCTGCAATTGTTGCCCTATCTCATGGACGCCACCCACCAGCCTTACACTGCGGCGACCCGGTGAAGGGCTGAGGGAAGTGGGACACCGTGCCGCCGTGGTGCAGGATTACCCCCCCAAAGAGCCTCTTGTTTGCTGTCCACATCTGCTCCAAACCCCTAACTCCCGCCCTTCACGCTGTTTCAACCCCAACCACATGCGCTGGGCTGCAGCTATGAGTGTGTGAGTGTCAGTATGAGGGTTAGGTAAAGGTGCTCAGGTAGTCAACCGGGGTTAGGTAAAGGTGCTCAGGTAGTCAACCGGGGTTAGGTAAAGGTGCTCAGGTAGTCAACCGGGGTTAGGTAAAGGTGCTCAGGTAGTCAACCGGGGTTAGGTAAAGGTGCTCAGGTAGTCAGCCGGGGTTAGGTAAAGGTGCTCAGGTAGTCAGCCGGTCAGCTGGTCAGCGCCCCCCTTTGTGTGTTCGGACATCTTTGTTCCGTTTCTGTCCCCTGGGAGCTGTTGGTTCTGTGGACTTGGGGAATGGGACTTCTTTACTTCTGGAGTCTCGATCGGTCGCTATGGGTTCAGCCTGCTGCAAAGGTGGGTGCCCCCCACACACACACACACACACACACCCCTCCTACTCCCTAACTTATACTTCTGTCGGCCCTCTGCCGCGCCACCTTAAACACAAACTCTCACATCATACTTGCGGCCCACACCTTCTCATGGGAGACAGCTTGTGTCGTGCAGAGCCTCTTACTGTATGCAGCTTTAGTGTGTTTAAATGTTGATCTGTGTGTGTGTGTGTGTGTGTGTGTGTGTGTGTGTGTGTGTGTGTGTGTGTGTGTGTGTGTGTGTGATGTGATCTAAACACCATAAGCCCTGTGGCTTTCACGGTTTCTCCTGCTCACTGTGTCCAGATGATGTAACCGGTTCAGCCAAACAACTCTGCCGCTACGTTGCGTCATTGTTTTTAGATTTTCCTCCCTTGTGTACGCTTGACTCCCAACCCCAGACCTCCAGTTGTGACCATCAGTTTACTGCATGCACTGCTAGGGCTGCGTACCCAATTTCATACTTTTTTAGGCACCGACCGAATTGCCTCCTTAGTATCGAGTATCGAAAAATGCCTCGTCATTCAATACCTAAGTAAATCAGTTAGCCAATAAGCATGCAACGTGTTTCAACCAAGATAATAATACAATAATGCTTGTGTCTGTCTAACGTTACACGTCGTAGAGACACGCAGGAAAAACTCTACATTTTATAACAGTTTGTGTCACAGATTGTACAGTCCCTCCAGAAAAACGCAGAGTTTTTTTGTGATTGTTGCGGAGCAAAAATCCTTGATTATGCGGCACGTTTTCTTTAAAAATGCGATGGAATATGCGGGATATTTATGCAATTTTATGCAATGAAATTGCGGGAACTTGCAAAAACTGCGGGAACTTGCAAAAACTGCGGTTTGATGAAAAAGAGAAAACAAAGTGATTCCCCCAACATTGTGTTCTCAGTAGGTGAAATGACGTCACTTCATAATGTTCCCATGGCAACAGGGGAAAATGGCTGCTCTTGTGTGAAGTAAACAACATTTTTCATCTTTCTGCTGAGATATATGTGACTTTTTTGCAACGAAAATGCGAGGATAATGAAATCATGCAAGCCCCGCATATTTTGCACAGAAATCGGCAATTTATGCGGCGAAAGTGCGGCGTATTTGAAAAAAATGCGGCCCCCGCATAAATATGCGGACTTTGGCTGATTATGCATTGAATTCTGCGATCGCATAATCACGTTTTTCTGGAGGGACTGAATTGTGTCACGTAGTAGGAGCTGATTTTGTAATTTGTTTTTGTTTTGTAAAATTGGTAAAAAAAAGTATTGTTTAGGAACCG